>SJYC01027854.1:0-22840 GCA_006408675.1 Madoqua kirkii | reverse complement strand
GAGATGGGAACAGGCCTCTGGGGTTTCCAGAGGGCGGCGTGCTGGGTGGGGAGCCGGGGAGACCCTCTGGGTGAGTTTGGGGTTCACTGAGGGCGCAGAGCAAGGCTCGCAGATGAGGCGTGCGCGTGGAAGGCAGCGTTTGCGCCCCCAGCGGCTCTGCGCGCCTGCGTGGCTGCGGGTGGGGGCTGGGAGCACGTTTGGGGCGCGCGGTTTCGAGGGGCAGCCTCTGCGGGAGGGGCCCGGGCGAGGCTGAGAGTGGGCCTGGGTGTCCCCCAGAGGGAAAGTGTACTGGGGAGGGCGGGGGTCATTTCAGCCTGTGGGTCTGCCTTTGTGCCTGTCTGGAGGATGTGTGTGTGTGTGAGTGTGTGTGTGTGAGTGTGTGAGAGATCAGGGCTGCCTGTGAGGAGTGTGCTGGGCACTGAGAAGCAGGCCTGCCCACCTGAGTGCGGGGGGTCTCTGAATTTCCCTGGACTTGTCTGCAGGTGTGTTTGTGCGGTGAAACCCTGGTTTCCGCAGTCTGCGTCTGAAAGTGTGCGTTACTAACATTCCTCGGTTTGTGTAACTGGTCAAGTGTTCCTACTGTTTGACGCACCTTGTATTTGCACAATTAATGTGTGAGGGTCTGCTATGGGTCAAAGGATTCTTAAAAAGGCTTAGAGGAAGAGGTTTGACTCTAAGTTACTGGAGTGTTCTGAGTATGTGTGTGTATTTAATCACATTTAATTTTCACGTTTAATCATTTATAGTTCTCATTTTCATGAGGAGAAAGCTGACAGCTCAAGAGGTTAGAGAACCCCTGAATCAACAGCTGCAGGTAGAATGCAGTGCATATGGTTAAATATGAATGTCAGATAAATAATGAATTGTTTTGTCATAAGCACACTCCAAATATACCGTGGGACCTGCATATACTTAAACATGATTTAGCCAAATAAATAAAAACTTAGTTTTTAATAGACACGACCCATATAGTGTTTGGATATGGCTTATATTAAAAAAAAAAGATCCGTGTGTCTGAAACGCAAATCTCAGGGTGCTTTGTCTTTCTTGCTGCTGGGGGTCTGGGGCCTGGCCCCTCCTCTCACCGAGGTCCTGAGGGCAGGACTGAAGCCTCCTGTACCTGGAGGGGCCAGCACAGGAGGGGAGGGCCTGTCTGAACCCCTTGGGCAGGCTGCCTGGTAGCCCCTAGACGGAGCTGAAACACAGCCCTGGGACTGCTCCACGAGCGCACTTACTGAGCGCCTGCTGTATGCGACTCCAGAGGCCCTTTTGATGCCCAGTTAGCCGAGCTGCAGCTTCCTGGTCCCAACACTTCATGTCACGGTTGTTCTAGTTTAAAGGGGGGTGAGCCCCAGGTGCCACGAGCCCTGCCCTTGTCCTTGCCGGGCACCATGACCACCACTCTCCCCAGATCACACCTTGGGTGCCCGGCCCCACCGCCCATGCGCTGACTGCTCTGTGTCCTGTCTGCAGGGAGCACCTGTGGAGTCATGATGCTGCCTCTGAGCACCATCGAGGGCCAGGAGACCGAGGAGGTGCAGACCAGGCCTCCAGAGAAAGGAGGTGAGCCCGGAAAACTGTGGGCAGGCGGAAGTGGGGAGGTCCCCAGGCCATGGGGAAGCATGGGCCCTGAGGGCGGGCCCCATCACCAAAGGTCTCCACTGGCTCTTCCGGGCAGGGACCCCCAGGATGCGGCCTCCCTTACATCACCTCCTATCAGCAGGTCCTGTCACGGCCCCGCTCAGAGCCTGCAGGGAGCTCCTGGGAGCGGAGCCCATTTGGGCCCCTTTTCGTGGCCCAGACACCCCTGATTTCTTACCCCAGTCCCTCCCCTCCCTGACACTTCCTCCCTGTTCCCGGGAGGCCTTTGGGATGCAGTTGAATGCAGGTCTCCCTCACTCCTGGGCGACCTCCCACAAGTGTCCCTACTCTCTGTGCCTCGGTTCGCTCATCTCTAAGTGGGTTGGTGATAATACCCACCTCAGAGTTACTGGCCTCCCTGGAGGCTTAGTCAGTAAAGAGTCCACCCTCAACGTGGCAGACCAGGGTTTGATCCCTGGTTCGGAAAGATCCCCTGGAGAAGGAAATGGCAACCTACCTCAGTATTCTTGAGGTTATTATGAAGAACCACACAAACGAATATGTGTATAATACATAAAAGCATGTCTGGAACATACTTCAACGTATTAGCTCCTGTTACTGGTTCCGTGATGAAGACTGTATTATTACTGAGTTTCTCAAGTCTCAGGGTCAGATGGTCTCATGACTCTTTCCTCCTCCCTCAGTCTTGCTTTCTGTGAAGGCTGATGTTCCTCGAAAGAAGTCCAAGAGAATGAAGGGAACGGTGTCCTTCAGAGTCCTGCCGTTCTGCCCCGTGGTAAGCCTGCCTGCTCCCTCCCTTTTCACCGGAGGCCCCTGGGCTGAGCCATCACGCGGATGGGCACCCTCTCTGCCCACTAGAGACCCTTGGGTGCCCAGGTGCCCTTGCCCCTACCTTGTCCTGGATGTGGCCCCATCGTGTGGGGGCTGGTCTTCCTTGAAGATTTTGCCTGCCTTTCTGCCTCCTTCTCTTTGCTAGTTCCAACCTCTGTTCCTGTGTCACTGCCTCCGTGAAGCCTCCCTTGCTCACTTTCGTGCCATTTCCCTCCAATCCACTGCCTCACTGGGCTTTTTTTCAACGTGGTTATTGCTGCTTGACAGCATGCCTTCTGTCTGTGTGTTCATCATCTGTCTCCCCTCCCAGAGTAGCTCTGTGAGGGCAGGGCCATCCTCTGTTTTTCAATGACTAATTCCATGCCCAGCACAGATGTAACCCGTGTCCGGCACTGTACACACTCGGGCTGATTACATGAAGGAATGAATTAGGGAACGGTCGCTCCTGCAAAGGCAGCTGTGGCCTTGTCCACCTGGGTACCAGTCCTCCTCCTACTAACCCCCTTGACTTTTCTGGGGGGACCACCTGTCTCCACGCCCTTTGGATGGATTTGATCCCATCCTCAGACTAGCTCCAGGTACGCCCCTGACCAATCAGAGCCGGCAGTGCCAAGGTTCCCCGTGATTGGTCCTGGGCTGGCACGTGACTCGCACTTGGCCAATGAGGCGTCGGCTCTGTCTCTGGGCTTCTTAACAGGCAGGGGGGAGGCCGGAGGGACCCTGGTGAGAACCAGGGGGGCCGTGGGGAGGGGTCAGGGGGTGCCCTCGGTCAGATGCCCTGGAGAACGTCTTTCCTGTTAGTGCCTGCAGCAGGCCTGGGGAGGACGCCTTAGAAAATCTAATTAGAAAAGGATGCGAGAGTCACAGGTTTACAAAGTATTTCCTGGGCAACTTCGGCCTGTCGTTCGTGGTGTGAGCGCTTTACATAGATGATCTCATGTAGCCGCACCGAGTCCTCTGAAACACGGATTACTATGATCCCTCATACAGGAGAGACACCCGAGTGTCGCGAGTGCTGTTTCTAAAGGTTATTTCAAGTTTTGTGCATAGTGAAGACCCAGTGGCTCCTCTCATATTAGACTCTTTCAACTCTCGGGATTCGTATCTTTATAAAGTCTTTCTTATTTTTTAAAGAAAAACCACAAAGTGCACCCTTTCACGTTGCTGCCCTAACTGCCCGTTCTCCAGAGAGCATCTTGGCGTTGTCTACTCCAGGAAGTGTCACAAAAGATTCTTTAGGTCAAGGGGGAGCCGATTACGGCCACCCAGTCCACAGCCTGTTGAGTAAATAAGAGCTTGTTGACACACTACGCCCACGACTTAGGGAGAGGCTGCCATGTTTTCATGCCAAGTCCGGTAGCTCTGACACACTGGATGGTTCAGGAAGACTAAGCGGTTTGCCATGACACCTTTAACCACCAAAGTGACCGATCTTGCTTGGAATAGATGCAAACGGAAATCAATACAGTGAAGGTGTGAAAAGGGTTAGACAAAGGAGGGAAATCTTGAACTGCTGTGAGTGTGATGCCGTGTGTAAAAGATATTTTGTGTTTGGGTCCAGTCTACATGCTACACGTGTTTCTAGGTGTGGGGGGTGGGTGTTTCCTCATTCGAGAAAGGCGTTTAGAACTACTCCTTACCGTTGCTACCTGCACCACTGGGTCTCCGCCTGAAAGCCCCGAAGGCCACCCTCTGCATCAGTTTCTCTAAGCGGTGAGGAGGAGGCGGCCCGGGACACCCCCCCCCCCCCCCCCCCCCCAACGTTAAAAACTATTTTGTGTTTGAGTCCAGGACACATGCTATTAACACATATGTGTGTTTCGACCAGTGTGGCATTCATTTCTTCATACTCTAAGCACAAGTTTCGAACCACTGACTTACTCTTATGACCTGCGCAAGGCCATTCTCCTGCCCTGAAGACCTCCCCATCACGACCTCCTATATCGGTTTCGCAAAGCAACGGAGACAAGAGGCCCCCGACCCTCCCCCACTAATAACCAAGTTGCCGCGAATCTTCTGACGCCTGTGCTGGTGTCAGAGGCGGTTGAACCACCTGACTCGGCCTTGGGGGCGGGCTTGGGGGTTGCGCGAGTCGCCGAGCGGCTCAGCCTGTACATAAGCGCGCGTTTGTCCACCGCGTCCCCAGCGTCTCCGGAGCCGGCTCTGCTCAGGCACCAAGGACGCGCACGGAGCCAGCCCGCCCGCCCTGCCCAGCAGCCCAGACCGAAGCGGCCCGAGGTCAGTCCCGCGGCCGCCGCTGCTCAGGGTCTGCGCCGCAGGGCAGGGGCGCGGCGCGGAGCGGGGAGCGCGGGCGGGGCGCCCCGGGAGGAGGTGCGGGCGCGGGAGCTGCTGCCTTGGGACCCCGAGACCCCAGGGCGCGGGCGGCGGGGCCCCCTGGAGAAATCCAAGTTTTCCCCTGGAGGCGGTGGAGACCCTCGGATCCCTTCCACCTCGGGGAGACTCCAGGTCTGAAGATTTCACTGGTCACTGGGAGAAGCGAAAACTGAAGGCGACACAGGAGGCTGGAGTGTCCAGAGGCGGGGATGGCGGGGGTCCCCCCCAGGGCAGGCGGCGGGGAGCCCGGGTCCTGGTCGCCAGGTTCTGCGGGCGGGAGGGGCGCCCGGGACTTCGCAGTTTGCTGGAGGAGGCGGGAGGCACAGGTTTGCTGTGCACACCAGAGAGGGCGGTCGGTACCGGCTCAGGTAAGGAACTGGCCACACAGGAGATGGGAACAGGCCTCTGGGGTTTCCAGAGGGCGGCGTGCTGGGTGGGGAGCCGGGGAGACCCTCTGGGTGAGTTTGGGGTTCACTGAGGGCGCAGAGCAAGGCTCGCAGATGAGGCGTGCGCGTGGAAGGCAGCGTTTGCGCCCCCAGCGGCTCTGCGCGCCTGCGTGGCTGCGGGTGGGGGCTGGGAGCACGTTTGGGGCGCGCGGTTTCGAGGGGCAGCCTCTGCGGGAGGGGCCCGGGCGAGGCTGAGAGTGGGCCTGGGTGTCCCCCAGAGGGAAAGTGTGCTGGGGAGGGTGCGGTGTATTGATAATTTCAGCTGGCGCGTCTGCAGTTGTGTGTTGTGTGTGGGGGTTGGGATGTGGGTGTGTGGATGACCAGGACTGCCTGTGAGGCCGCCCTTCAGTCCTGAGAGGCCGCCCGCCTGCCTGAGTCACGGGTCTCTGGGTTTCCTTGCAGTGTGTCTGCAGGTATGTTTGTGTCAGTAAGCCCCGGTTTCCACAGTGATCATCAGAACACGTGCGTCTCTAACAGTTGTGTGTGGTGTGCATCTGGCCGGGTGTTCCCGCTATTTGGTGCACTTGTATTTGCACGATTATGTGTCAGGATCTCTGATGGGTCTTAAGCATCTTACAAAGGCTTCGAAGAAGAGGTTTGACTCTAAGTTAGCAGATAGTATGTTCTGAGAGTGTGTGTGTGTGTGTGTGTATTTAATCATATTTAATCCTCATGTTTAATCATTTATTTTCCTCATTTTCATGGACGGGAAAGCTGACAGCACAAGAGGTTAAAAAACCCCTGAATCGGGGCTCGCCAGGTAAAATGCAGGATGCGGACTTCAACTTGAATTTGAGACAAGTAGTGAACTCCCTTTTAGTATAAGTATGTTCCAAATATTTCATGGGACTTGCCTATACTTAAACATCATTTAGCAAAATAAATTTAAAAATGAGTTTTTATGTAGACCTGACCTATATGGTGTTTTAATATGACTTATAGTAAAAACTGATTTGTGTGTCTGAAATTCAAGTCTCAATTTGCTATGAATTTGTTGTAATATCATTTTGGGAAATCTGGCAAACTTGATCCTTGAGATCTCCCAGCTAGTGACTGGCAGGCTGGAATCTACTCAGTCGACAGTCCCCAGACACACTGACCAGGGTTCTGCCCAGGAAGGGCTAGGGTCAGCCTGTGCCAAGCCCCCTCCCTGCAGGGCTGGCCCCGCCCCAGGGCTGTGCTGGGGTCTGGGGCCCCGCCCCTCCCACACCACAGTCCTGAGGGCAGGACTGAAGCCTCCTGTACCTGCAAGGGCCAGGACAGGAGGGAAGGGCCTGTCTGAACCCCTTGGGCAGGCTGCCTGGTAGCCCCTGGACGGAGCTGAAACACAGCCCTGGGACTGCTCCACGAGCGCACTTACTGAGCGCCTGCTGTATGCAACTCCAGAGGCCCTTTTGATGCCCAGTTAGCCGAGCTGCAGCTTCCTGGTCCCAGCACTTCGTGTCACGGTTGTTCTAGTTTAAAGGGGGGTGAGCCCCAGGTGCCACGAGCCCTGCCCTTGTCCTTGCTGGGCACCATGACCACCACTCTCCCCAGCTCACACCCTGGGCCTTGGAGGAAACCAGCAGGAGGCACTGCCAGCAGGTGCCCTTGGCTGCTGGGGAGCTGGAGGCGGGGGAGGGGATGGAGCTGCCTGAGTCCACCCGAGCTCTGAGAGCCACACCCGGGCCGCCGCCCAGGCGCTGACTGCTCTGTGTCCTGTCTGCAGGGAGCACCTGTGGAGTCACCATGCTGCCTCTGAGCACCATCGAGGGCCAGGAGACCGAGGAGGTGCAGACCAGGCCTCCAGAGAAAGGAGGTGAGCCCAGAAAACTGTGGGCAGGCGGGAGTGGGGAGGTCCCCAGGCCATGGGGAAGCACGGACCCTGAGGGCGGGCCCCAAGCCCCAGTATCTGCCGCTGCTCCTCTGAAGGAGGAACGCCTTGAGGGGCGCCCGGAACGGAACCTCCCCGACGTCACCCCATGTCGGCGAGTCCGTCAGCCCCCTGCTCAGAGCCTGCAGGGCTGCGTCCTGGGAGCTGGAGTCAATCTGGGCTCCTCTGTGGCATGTGGCCACCTGTATGGGCCGGCTGACCCTCCACTCAGTTGCCAGATCGAGGGGCTGTAGGGTCATTCATCTGAGGCGCAGTGGAGGCCTGAACCGAGGACTTAGCAGTGGGAAGGAGTGCGGTGGGAGCTTCCCAGGTGGCGCTGGGGGTGAGCACCCACCTGCCAATGCGGGAGTCACACCTGGGTGCAGAAGATCCCCTGCAGAAGGAAATGGCAGCCCGCTCAGTGCTCTCGCCTGGAGAATCCCATGGACAGAGGAGCCTGGCGGGCCACAGTCCATGGGGTCCCAAAGAGTCAGACATGATTTAGTGACTGAGCACAGAGCTCCTTCCTGGGCCTGTTGGTGGTCTGGCCTCATGAAGGAGGGTCTTGGGTTTGCTGTGACACTCTCTTTTTTGAAAACTTACTTTGCAATCATTTTATATTCACAAGACGTTGCCATCATAATTCATCGGAATTCCACGGCCCCTTTATCCCTTTTCCCCCAGTGATTTGGTCTTGCTGGATGGTAGTCCAACGTGAAAACTGGTCCCCTGATGCTGCACGGCGCCCGTGTGTGGTTTCACTTCATTTCAGCACATCTGCAGCTGTGTGTAACCACCTCGCAAAATAAGATGCAAACCACTTCCTTAGCTACACTTTCCTGCCAGAGGCAGCTACTTCCCAGCTTCTTGTCCAGTCTTCCAGAATGTTCTGTGCTCCCTCATACGGACAAGGATATGCACGTATCTGGCACTGTGTATTTATGTCTGATATGCAGTGTGTACTGTATATATCACTTCCGCTTCCTATTTTGTCTTATTTCACTTAATTCTCATCCAGCACGTCATGCGAGGCCCAGCCCCGAAGTTATCCCTGCATCCAGTCACCCATGCTCCACAGCTGCCCTGTGAGATAGTGACGCCAGTTACCTCATGTTGCAGATGGGCAATCTGAAGGGTGACAAGTGCGAATAGTCAGCTCACGGTGGGATCTGAACCTGTCTGGCCTGGGGTTCTTTGGCCTTAAGCATCGTGTCCCCGCCCATCTCGAGGCCCCTCCCCTACACGATGCCCGGTTTGGGGCCCAGCTGCCTGGCACTGCACGGTCTGTGTGCGCTAAGTGGCTCAGTCATGTCCGACTCTTTGCGACCCCATGAACTGAAGCACGCCAAGCTTCCCTGTCCATCACCCTGTCCAGCTCCCAGAGCTTGTCAAACTCATGTCCATCGGGTTGGTGATGCCATCCAACTGTCTCATCCTCTGTCGTCCCCTTCCCCCCCTGCTTTCAACCTCCCCCAGCATCAAGGGCTTTTCCAATGAGTCAGTTCTTCTCATCAGGTGGCCACAGTATTGTCTTCTTTGGGGAAACCTTCTTTGGGGGAACCCAAGTATTTTCTGGAGAGATATGCCACAGGGGTACCTGGGTATCAGCTGTGCCTTCCTCCTGGACACGGGCGCTCCGGGGTGTCACTATCTCCACAGCCCCCTGTTGTCTGACTCCAGCCCCTTTCGTCACTGACATTCCGTCTGTTCCCTAGGGCCCTTCAGGATGCAATTTAATGCATGATTGAAGGCATTGCTCTGCAACCTCCTGCAAATGTCCTGACCTCTCTGTGCCTCAGTTTCTTCACCCGTAAAGCTGGATGAAGATAATAACCAAATTAGATATCATAGTATAATACACGCACGAGTGCCTGGCACAGGGCAAGTGTTAGTTCTTGTCACTGGTTTCATGATGGAGATCTTATTATTATTGAGTTTCTCAAGCCTCAGAGGGCACGATTGCTTCACGCCTCTTGCCTCCTTCCCCAGCCCTGCTTTCTGAGAACCCTGATGAGCCTCGAAAGAAGTCCAGAGGAATGAAGGGGAGACTGTCTTTCAATGTCCTGCCGTTCTGTCCCATGGTAAGCCTGCTTGTTTCTTCCCTTTGACCAGAGATCCCCTAGGTTATGAGAGGTCAGGCACCTCTACCACCCTCTCTGCCCAGGAGAGACCCTTGGGTGGCTGGGTGTCCCTTGTCCCCTACCCCAGGATGTGTCCCCATCCTCTTGGGGGTGCTGCCCTCTTTCCTGCCTCCTCTCTTTCCTAATTCCAACTTCCAGTATCACCTCCTCCATGAAGCCTCCCTTGCTTACTTTTGCCCTGTTTCCCTCTGGCCTCTTGCCTTCCTGAATTTTCTTCAGTGTTATTATTGCTACCTGAGAGCATATCTTGCAGCTATCTTTTTAATCATTGTCTCCCCTACTAGAGTAGTTTTGCGGGGTCAAGGGCCTCCTGTATTGTGCAATGACATATCCCCTGTCAAGATCAGATGTAACCCGTGTCCTGCACTGTACACACTTGGGCTGATTACATGAAGGGATGAGTTAGGGAACGGTCACTCCTGCAAAGGCAGCTGTGGCCTTGTCCACCTGGGCACCAGTCCTCCTTCTCCTACTAACCCCCTTGACTTCTCTGGGGGGACCACCTGTCTCCACGCACTTTGGATGAATCTGATCCCATCCTCAGACCAGCTCCAGGTACGCCCTTGACCAATCAGAGCCTGCAGTGCCAAGGTTCCCCGTGATTGGTCCTGGGCTGGCACTTGACTCTGTCTCTGGGCTTCTTGACCCACAAAGTGTGAGGCTGGAGGGACCCTGATGAGAAGCAGAGGGCCGGTGGGGAGGGGTCAGGGGAGGCAGAGGGACAAACGCCTGTGAGAACTCTTTCCTATTAGTGCCTGCAGCAGTCCCGGGGAGGACTCTTTAGAAAATCTCGTTAAGAAGTAATGTAATCAAAAGATTTTACAAAAACAGGACAAAGATCATCTGAGTTCACCAACTGTTATCACTTTTTTCTATTTGCTTGTTTTCTCATATATGTGCTATGCATATATGTGTACATGCTCCTATTCCTCCCTGTGTTTCACTTTAGAAAAAAAATATTCTCTTACATAACTGGGGGCCTGTTGTGACCTTTGAGGTTTTAACCCTGATATGCACTTTCATCTCACCTGCTGTCCGTATTCTTGGTTTGTTCACTCACTACATTCAGCCTGTTTGGTGTTCTCTTTCCTCCTACCTGGGGGAAAGCTGGGGCCAGGGATTGCACTTGGTAATGTATCTTCAGGCTTCCCAGGTGGCACCAGTTGTAAAGAACCTGCCTGCCAGTGCAGGAGATGTAAGAGACATGGGTTGAGTCCCTGGGCTGGGAAGAGCCCCTGGAGGAGGAAATGGCAACCCGCTCCAGTCTTCTTGCCTGGAGAATCCCATGGACAGAGGAGCCTGGAGGGTACAGTCCATGGGGTCGCAGAGAGGTAGACACGACTGAAGCGACTGAGCGTGCTCACAATATATCTGTGTATCACAACACATCTTTGAGCTAGACAGTCTCCCCAGTCTTCCTTTGCCAGACGATGTTGAACATCTGAGTCACACCTCGCTCAATATTGATTGCTTTTTCTGTTTTGTCTCATTTCTACACTTGTTTGATTGTTATGCTATCCTCCTAATGAGATTCAGGGTAAGCTATGATCTTTGGAGCTCCACCTAAGTGATGCCATGTCCTAAATGCACTTGAATTTTGATCCACTCAGCCGAGATGTTTATCCCGTTTCTCCACTGAATACTTACTGATTTTTCTTTTCTTTATGCAACTAACTAATAAGAAATCAGTGGGGAGATGCTTGTAGATGGGCCAAATAGTCTAGAAAGAGAGAGCTTTCTGACCAGTTCATTTTGGGTCCTGTGCCCACCACGGAACCAGCCGCCAGCTTATGAGATGAGAACCCTACATCTTGTACCCATGGGCGTGTATGGGGCAGACGGTCCCTGCCTTTCCCTAACCACTGCAAGGATGGGACGAAGCAGTGATTCTCAACTAGAGGCAGTTCATCCCCCAGGGGACACCTTCAATGTTGGGATACACTTCTTTGTCACAAGTAAAGGAAGGAAGCTACTAGCGCCTGGTGGGTAGAGGGCAGTGATGGTGTTTAACATCCGGCAGTGCACAAGATGCCCCCGAGACACACACACTGCACAGAGCGGCCTGACTCTGAAACATCGCGAGTGTGACTCCGCCACTCTCTCCCTGCGTCTCTGTTCTCTTTCCCGCCAGCCGAGTGTCTGCTTCACCTATTACGTGGAACCCGATGACCCTGAGTCCGAGCCCCAGGTGGCTCCTGACGCTGCGAAAGCGGACCCGAATTGCACCTTCGTCCCTCTGCCTGTGCTGGAGTTCCGCGAGGTCAAGGTGTGCGAATGCCCGCTGTGCTGCCTCAGCTTCGTCGCTGCTTCCTAAGCCTGAGGGCCCTCCGCCTCCCGCTCCTGACCGCGCGCCCTCGAATCATGCATGCTGGGCTACAATGATGTAGAACCCCCAATTTAGCGGCTTCAATAAACCCAACTTGCTGTCTCTCTCAAGGCTGCGTCTGTGTGTGAAACTCCCAGGGCCGGGGCGCTGCAGCTCCGTGGAGTTGGGCAGCCAGGCTCCTCTGAGCTCGGTGCTCTGTGCCACGTGGCTGGAGAGGGCTCACCCCCACACCCAGTCCACTTTCTGGTTCGGGGCAAGTTGGGGGATGAGGAGAGGGGAAGACACGCTCCAGTCCTTCAAAGGGCGACTCTTCCAGGAAGGCCAGATCACTTTTCCTCACAGCTCATTGGCCAGAGACGGTCACGTGGTAGTTGCAAGGGATGCCGGGAACTGTAGCCCTTAGCTGGACAATCCCTCGTCATCTAATAGTTTCTGCTATAGCAAAGGAGAATGGATAATGTGTCCACCTCGGATCAGGTCTATTATGTTAACTTATCCCCAGCACATGTTGTGATGAACATGAGTGAATAAATGTATTCTTCAGTTCTGTGTCTCTCTCCCGTTGATTAGGATCCCCTCCGTGTTCAGCAGGATAAACGTTTCTGAGCGCTGACCCTGTGTTAGGCCCTGAGCTAATGTCTGTACACATTTTGAGCCACTTAATTCTCACAACCTGTAGCTGGTTCTACTATGATCCCTCTTTCTGAGATAAGAGGACGGAGAGTCCACGTCGCTTGCTGCAGGTCACACAGATCCGAAGGAGTCAAGCCAACATTCAAACCCAGGCAGGCTGGCTCCAGAGTCTACGCCCTTAGCCACCACAGTATCTGCCTCACAGAGGTGGACACGAGGAGACTCCCAGAAGGTCACACAGGGTGAGTCCAAGAGCCTCTCTTGACACTCAGACCTTTCAGTTCCCTCCGCTTACCTCTCCAGATGCTGCAGAGACAATTGGCATATGCAGGCAGCACGATCTGCAGCCACAACAGCGCCAGTGGACAGCCACCCCCACAAAATCCACAGACGGCGCTCGCTGAGGTGGAAACGCACAGGAGAGCGTTTCTGTTTTATCTGGGGGATTTAGTGGGGATCATAGCCCAGGAGACAGCCTCTTGAAGAGCTGTGAGGAACTGCTCCAAAGAGACAGCTGAGAGGTCAGTTTGCATGTGATTTTGGAAAGGGGGCCCATGCAATCAGGTGCACACCTCAGCACAAGGTTCCTGTTGGTCATGATAGATGGACATCTCAGTGAATGTGATCAGTGCTTTTCTAACTCAGGAAGGAGCTAAGGCTCTTGGGTACTATTATTTTCCCCTGAACATATCTAGCATCTGAGGTGTAACTGAACCCAAGTTTGGCCACCTAGCAGTCATAAGTCAATCATTCAAGAGGCAGATGTCAGTAGATAGGAAAGGTGCTTTAATCAGAAAAGATGACACCTGGGGAGATGGTGGACTTATGTCCAGGGACCAACTCGAGAGATTCTACTCAGCCTTTTGTTTGTTCAGTTGCTAAATGGTGTCCAACTCTGTGACCCCATGGACTGCAGCACGCCAGACATTCTTATTCTTCACCCTCTTTCAGAGTTTGCTCAAACTCATGCCCATCGAGTTGGTGATGCCATCCAACCATCTCATCCTGACATCCCATTCTCCTGCCTTCAACCTTTCTCAGTATCAGGGTCTTTTCAAATGAGTCAGTTCTTCGCATCAGGTGCCCAAAGTATTGGCGCTTCAGCTTCAACATCAGTCCTTCCACTGAATATTCAGGATTTATTTCCTTTAAGCTTGACTGGTTTGATCTCCTTGCTGTCCAAGGGACTCTAAAGAGTCTTCTATAGCACTGCAGCTTGAAAGCATCAATTCTTTGGTGCTCAGCCTTCTCTATGGTCCAACTCTCATGTTCGTACGTGACTACTGGAAAAATAATGTGTCCACCTCGGATCAGGTCTATTATGTTAACTTATCCCCAGCACATGTTGTGATGAACATGAGTGAATAAATGTATTCTTCAGTTCTGTGTCTCTCTCCCGTTGATTAGGATCCCCTCCGTGTTCAGCAGGATAAACGTTTCTGAGCGCTGACCCTGTGTTAGGCCCTGAGCTAATGTCTGTACACATTTTGAGCCACTTAATTCTCACAACCTGTAGCTGGTTCTACTATGATCCCTCTTTCTGAGATAAGAGGACGGAGAGTCCACGTCGCTTGCTGCAGGTCACACAGATCCGAAGGAGTCAAGCCAACATTCAAACCCAGGCAGGCTGGCTCCAGAGTCTACGCCCTTAGCCACCACAGTATCTGCCTCACAGAGGTGGACACGAGGAGACTCCCAGAAGGTCACACAGGGTGAGTCCAAGAGCCTCTCTTGACACTCAGACCTTTCAGTTCCCTCCGCTTACCTCTCCAGATGCTGCAGAGACAATTGGCATATGCAGGCAGCACGATCTGCAGCCACAACAGCGCCAGTGGACAGCCACCCCCACAAAATCCACAGACGGCGCTCGCTGAGGTGGAAACGCACAGGAGAGCGTTTCTGTTTTATCTGGGGGATTTAGTGGGGATCATAGCCCAGGAGACAGCCTCTTGAAGAGCTGTGAGGAACTGCTCCAAAGAGACAGCTGAGAGGTCAGTTTGCATGTGATTTTGGAAAGGGGGCCCATGCAATCAGGTGCACACCTCAGCACAAGGTTCCTGTTGGTCATGATAGATGGACATCTCAGTGAATGTGATCAGTGCTTTCTAACTCAGGAAGGAGCTAAGGCTCTTGGGTACTATTATTTTCCCCTGAACATATCTAGCATCTGAGGTGTAACTGAACCCAAGTTTGGCCACCTAGCAGTCATAAGTCAATCATTCAAGAGGCAGATGTCAGTAGATAGGAAAGGTGCTTTAATCAGAAAAGATGACACCTGGGGAGATGGTGGACTTATGTCCAGGGACCAACTCGAGAGATTCTACTCAGCCTTTTGTTTGTTCAGTTGCTAAATGGTGTCCAACTCTGTGACCCCATGGACTGCAGCACGCCAGACATTCTTATTCTTCACCCTCTTTCAGAGTTTGCTCAAACTCATGCCCATCGAGTTGGTGATGCCATCCAACCATCTCATCCTGACATCCCATTCTCCTGCCTTCAACCTTTCTCAGTATCAGGGTCTTTTCAAATGAGTCAGTTCTTCGCATCAGGTGCCCAAAGTATTGGCGCTTCAGCTTCAACATCAGTCCTTCCACTGAATATTCAGGATTTATTTCCTTTAAGCTTGACTGGTTTGATCTCCTTGCTGTCCAAGGGACTCTAAAGAGTCTTCTATAGCACTGCAGCTTGAAAGCATCAATTCTTTGGTGCTCAGCCTTCTCTATGGTCCAACTCTCATGTTCGTACGTGACTACTGGAAAAACCATATTGTATTATATGGACCTTTGGGGAAATGGAGGAATCTCTGTGAATCGTCGAGGCAGGAGGCTGGGTTCTACACCATTCTCCATTGTATGAAGAAGTGGCTGAGGTCTCTTCAGATGTTACCTTGCCAATTCAATCTGCCTTCTGGATGCTTAGGGGCACTTTGGGGGAAAAGAGCTAATCACGCTTCTATTTACCCAGGAAAAGTATCAACAGGTTAGAAAAGGCATTCAGGAGAGCATATTAGTTCAGTTCAGTCGTTCAGTCGTGTCAGACTCCATGTGACCTCATGGGCTGCAGCACACCAGGCTTCCCTGTTCATCACCAACTCCCGGAGTTTACTCAAACTCATGTCCATCGAGTCGGTGATGCCATCCAACCATCTCATCCTCTGTTGTCCCCTTCTCCCCCTGCCTTCAATCTTTCCCAACATCAGGATGTTTTCCAGTGAGTCAGCTCTTCGCATCAGGTGGCCAAAGTGTTGGAGTTTCAGCTTCAGCATCAGTCCTTCCAATGAACACGCAGGACTGATCTCCTTTAGGATGGACTGGTGGATCTCCTTGCAGTCCAAGGGGCTCTCAAGAGTCTTCTCCAATCCACAGCTCAGAAGCGTCAATTCTTCATAAGTCGGGAGTTAACTTCAGTCACTCAGCGACCTCATTCCTGTGATTAGTTGATTTTAGTGGGGAGGGACAGAAATGAGCAGACAGGAAGCAGACAAAGGACTTGCTTCAGAGGATCCTTTTTCCCACTTCTCCCAGAACATAAGTGCCTCACCCAGATCTTCACTGAATTCCTTTCAGGGTGAACTGTAGGTGGTGGTGCGTGGTGGGGAACATCCTTTAGTTGGCAAACTTCAGGAACAAAAGACATATGAGGTCAGGGAGGAGGCTCTGCTGCCGTTTCTGAGCTCCTCTTGGCGCCTGGTGGATACTGGTCCTCAGCTCTCCAGCTGGCTTCTCCTGGGGGACTGGGGAGACCTGGCCCTGCTCTCAGAGTCTTTTCTCCTCCAACTGGCTGGCTTTGGAAGGTTCATCCTCGTGGCACTGGTATAGGTGCAGGGGAGAAACAAATGTCGTTTCACAAGCACTTTTCAACCTTCTGCTGGATCATATTTTGCCAGCCTCCTCTGCCGAAAGCACGTTCCATGGCCAAATGCAAATTCAGAACAAGGGGGCATTACACACTTAAAGGGCAAAAGGGGTAGACATGAGGCAGGGTGGAAAACAGGCCATGTCTGCAATCTACCTCAGTGCAGAGTTGTGATTACATCCCCAACTTCCATGGGCTTCCACCTGTCACAACACAAGAGGGTTCCCCAGCCTGGCACCTGGGAGAGAAGCCAGGAATGGGGGAGAGCCTTCAGCAGCCAGGTGGCCCTTCTCAAGCATCAGAAGAGCCTCTGGGAGAATGCAGGTATCAGTGTGAGGGACGAGGAGGAAAGACTTTCTGTGTAAGTCAGAGATCCAGAGACCTCAGAGCCTGTATGCCACAGAGAAGCCCAGAGGAGCCCTGAGTGTGGGGAAGCTTCCGCAGAGGGCTCACCCTGCTCATCACGGTAAAACCTACATCTACGGGAAGTTGTGACGATGCACCGAGGATGGGGGGCAGGGATGCTTCAGGCAGGTCTCCTCCCTGCTGCTCCACCAGAGAGTTCAAGCTGGAAAAGACAGTAAACTTTCTGAGTGTGGAAAAAACCTATAGCTGAAATGTACATGAAAACCATGGAGAGCCTCTGTGAATAGAGAATCTGTTCATTTCACCGGCAACATCTTCGGGTAGACCAGAAGTTCTCATGTGGGGTGATACTTCAACGCCCCCTACTGGGACTTCTCTGCAACGTTGCCGCTCTTTCAGGTTGTCCCAAATTGGTGCCCGCCACTAGGATCTGATGAAGAAGCAAATGGCAACCCACTCCAGTATCCTAGCCTGGAGAATCCCATGGACAGAGTCTGGTGGGCTACAGCCCATGGGGTCGCAAGGAGTCAGAGATGATGGGGCAGCTAACACACTAGACCCTAATGGATAGAGACCATTCTAAACATGATGCAAGGCACCAGAGAGACCCCCTGCACAAAGAACGTTCAGGTCGCAAATGCCAGTAACACTCTGGGGGATGCATTTGGGAAGGAATCAGGTACAATTTTCTGGCTCTCCAACACAGTAATCACTAAGTAACCACACGAAGCTAATCGATGTAAACAAATCAATCTTAAGTAAAATTCAAAACAGAGTTTCTTGGCAGCTCAGGGCAGGATTCAGCAGACAAACATGGCCAGAGGCTACCGCCCTGAACGCTGCAGATACACAACACTTCCGTGGCCACCGAAGGGTCTGCGTCAGGACTGATTTAGATCCCTTAGGTTCTCACATACCGTGGCCCCCAAAAGGGAGGCTGTGGGCTTGCAGCTAGAACATGAAAGAGCACAGGCTCCTGAAAAAATCCCATCAGTGCATCCTGGGGACTCTTCGCTCCTTGCACGGTCCTCTGGGTACTTTGAGTCTCAGAGCGGCCAGTGCCTGGCCCAAAGGGCACCCCCTCTCCTGGGAGAGAGTAACGAACTGGTTACAGATAGTGTTAGATAAACCCTAACACTTCACGGGCACGGTCCATCTGTCAGGTCCGGTGCTGAGCACTTTCTGTAGATGAGCTCCTGTAACCTTCACCAGAATCCTATGAAATAGGAACTAAAAGGATCCCCAACTTATAGGGAAGTTACCCAGGCTCACCAGAGCTGTTTTTAAAGGCAGTTGTTTCAAATTTTGCACATATATCAAGAATATATTACTATTTTTATAGTACACTTTACAGGATTTAAATTTCCATAAAACTATGTATGTATAAACATATACATAAAACACATATCTGTTCACCCTTCTGTTCAAACTGCACTTTCCACAGCAACTTTTTGGTTTATCTACTCCAGGAGCTGGCAAAAAAAATTCTTTAGGACAAGGATGGGCAGATTATGACCATCCAGCCCACAGCCTGTGTAAATGAGGGCAGGCTGACATAACTCCATCCACCCTTAGGACTGTCCGGGATGGGTTCATGCAAAGCTGCGACACAGAGCTGATGGCTCAGGAGTCTAAAATTCCTGCCACACACCCTGGCCAAGAAAGGTGACTGACCCGGACCCGGATAGACACAAACTGCAGTCAGCACGGGTGAAGGTGTGCCAGTGATCAGAAAAAGGAGGGAAACTCTTGAACTTCCCGTGACCCTGATGCCCAACGTTAAAAACTATTTTGTGTTTGAGTCCAGGACACATGCTATTAACACATATGTGTGTTTCGACCAGTGTGGCATTCATTTCTTCATACTCTAAGCACAAGTTTCGAACCACTGACTTACTCTTATGACCTGCGCAAGGCCATTCTCCTGCCCTGAAGACCTCCCCATCACGACCTCCTATATCGGTTTCGCAAAGCAACGGAGACAAGAGGCCCCCGACCCTCCCCCACTAATAACCAAGTTGCCGCGAATCTTCTGACGCCTGTGCTGGTGTCAGAGGCGGTTGAACCACCTGACTCGGCCTTGGGGGCGGGCTTGGGGGTTGCGCGAGTCGCCGAGCGGCTCAGCCTGTACATAAGCGCGCGTTTGTCCACCGCGTCCCCAGCGTCTCCGGAGCCGGCTCTGCTCAGGCACCAAGGACGCGCACGGAGCCAGCCCGCCCGCCCTGCCCAGCAGCCCAGACCGAAGCGGCCCGAGGTCAGTCCCGCGGCCGCCGCTGCTCAGGGTCTGCGCCGCAGGGCAGGGGCGCGGCGCGGAGCGGGGAGCGCGGGCGGGGCGCCCCGGGAGGAGGTGCGGGCGCGGGAGCTGCTGCCTTGGGACCCCGAGACCCCAGGGCGCGGGCGGCGGGGCCCCCTGGAGAAATCCAAGTTTTCCCCTGGAGGCGGTGGAGACCCTCGGATCCCTTCCACCTCGGGGAGACTCCAGGTCTGAAGATTTCACTGGTCACTGGGAGAAGCGAAAACTGAAGGCGACACAGGAGGCTGGAGTGTCCAGAGGCGGGGATGGCGGGGGTCCCCCCCAGGGCAGGCGGCGGGGAGCCCGGGTCCTGGTCGCCAGGTTCTGCGGGCGGGAGGGGCGCCCGGGACTTCGCAGTTTGCTGGAGGAGGCGGGAGGCACAGGTTTGCTGTGCACACCAGAGAGGGCGGTCGGTACCGGCTCAGGTAAGGAACTGGCCACACAGGAGATGGGAACAGGCCTCTGGGGTTTCCAGAGGGCGGCGTGCTGGGTGGGGAGCCGGGGAGACCCTCTGGGTGAGTTTGGGGTTCACTGAGGGCGCAGAGCAAGGCTCGCAGATGAGGCGTGCGCGTGGAAGGCAGCGTTTGCGCCCCCAGCGGCTCTGCGCGCCTGCGTGGCTGCGGGTGGGGGCTGGGAGCACGTTTGGGGCGCGCGGTTTCGAGGGGCAGCCTCTGCGGGAGGGGCCCGGGCGAGGCTGAGAGTGGGCCTGGGTGTCCCCCAGAGGGAAAGTGTGCTGGGGAGGGCGGGGGGTCATTTCAGCCTGTAGGTCTGCCTTTGTGCTTGTGTGGAGGGGGGGTGTGTGTGTGTGTGAGTGTGTGAGATCAGGGCTGCCTGTGAGGAGTGTGCTGGGCACTGAGCAGGCCTGCCCACGTGCGTGCGGGAGTCTCTGAATTTCCCTGGACTTGTCTGCAGGTGTGCCTGTGTCGTTGGGCCCTGGTTTCTGCAGGCTGCGTCTGAAAACGTGTGTTTCCAACGATTGTGTGTGTGAGTGTGTGTGTGTATCTGGCCTGCCGTTCCCGCGCTATTTGATGCCCCCTGTATTTGCAGGATTGTGTGTGAGGGTCCGCGATGGGTCCCATGCCTCCTGCAAAGAGGCTTAGAGGAAGAGGTTTGACTCTAGGTCACCAGATAATGCGTGCTGAGTGTGTTTTTAAGCATATTCAATCCTCACGTTTAGTCATTTATAGTCTTAATTTTCATGGAGGGGAGAGCGGAAAGCCCAAGAGGGTAAAAAACCCCCAGTCAGGGTGTGCCAGGTGAAACGCAGGCCGCCTTCTTAAATTCAAACTGCAGACAGACACCGAGTTACCTTTCAGTCCAAATGTGCCACAAATATTTCCTGGGAGCCCATCTGTAAAGATAATCTAATAAATTTTAAATAATTTTTTTAAAATGTAGATATGACCCACGCAATGTTTATAGACTACTTTAACTAAAACTTGATTTGTGTATCTGAAATTCAAATCCCCATTGACTGTGTATTTATTATAACATTGCTGTTGTTCAATGTGGCCAACTTGATCACTGAGATCCCCAGCTAGGGACTGGCAGGCTGGAATCCCCCAGTTCTCACCCAAGACACACTGCCCCACGTCCTGCCCAGGGTGATGCTTGGCGGAGGTGAGGAGCCCCCTCCCTGCAGGGCTGGCCCCACCCCAGGGCTGTGCTGGGGGGTCTGGGGCCCGGCCACTCCCCTCACCTAAGTCCTGAGGGCAGGACTGAAGCCTCCTGTACCTGGAGGGGCCAGCACAGGAGGGGAGAGCCTGTCTGAACCCCTTGGGCAGGCTGCCTGGGGGGTGGCATTGCCAACATGTCCGTTTGGCTGCTGGGGACCTGAGGACTTGGGGAGGGGATGGAGCTGCCTGAGTCCACCCGAGCTCTGAGAGCCACACCCGGGCCGCCGCCCAGGCGCTGACTGCTCTGTGTCCTGTCTGCAGGGAGCACCTGTGGAGTCACCATGCTGCCTCTGAGCACCATCGAGGACCAGGAGCCCGAGGTGGTACAGACCAAGCCACCGAAGAAGGGAGGTGAGCCAGGAAAACTGTGGGCAGGCGGGAGTGGGGAGGTCCCCAGGCCATGGGGAAGCACGGACCCTGAGGGCGGGCCCCATCACCAAAGGTCTCCACTGGCTCTTCCGGGCAGGGACCCCCAGGATGCGGCCTCCCTGACTTCACCTCCCGTCAGCAGGTCCTGTCACGGCCCCGCTCAGAGCCTGCAGGGAGCTCCTGGGAGCGGAGCCCGTTTGGGCCCCTTTTCGTGGCCCGGACACCCCTGATTTCTTACCCCAGCCCCTCTCCTCTCTGACACTTCCTGCCTGTTCCCGGGGGGCCTTTGGGATGCAGGTCTCCCTCACTCCTGGGCGACCTCCCACAAGTGTCCCTACTCTCTGTGCCTCGGTTCCCTCATCTCTAAAGTGGGTTGGTGATAATACCCACCTCAGAGAGTTATTACAAAGAACCACAGAAACGAGTGCGTGTACAATACTTAAAAGCATGTTTTGAACACACTCCACACGCGTTAGCTCCTGTTGCTGGTTTCATGACGAAGACTGTTGTTACCGGGCTTCTCAGGCCTCCGAGGACCAGGTGGTCTCGTGACTCTTTCCTTCTCTTTCAGGCTTCTTTTCCAAGAAGAAGCCCGATGCTCTGCCCAAGAAGTCCAAGAGAATGAAGGGAACGGTGTCCTTCAGAGTCCTGCCGTTCTGCCCCACGGTAAGGCTGCCCACTGCCTCCCTTTGCGCCGGAGGCCCCTGGGCTGAGCGATCACGCAGACTGGTCACCCTCTCTGCCCGCCAGAGAGCCTTGGGTGCCCAGGTGCCCCTCGCCCCTGCCTCGTCCCGGATGTGGCCCCAGCCTGGGGGCGGGATGGTTTTCCTGGAGGATGCTGCCCTCTTTCCTGCCTTCTCCTTGCTGATTCCAATTTCTGCTCCAGTGTCACCTCCTCCATGAGGCCGCCCTTGCTTCCTTGTGCCCCGTTTCTCTCCAGCCCCTCGCCTTCCTGAATTTTCTTCAGAGTAATTATTGACGCCATAGCTTGTCTCTATTTTTTAACCGTCTCTTTCCCCTACTAGAGTAGTTTTGGGGGGTCCAGAGCCTCTTCTGTTGTTCGGTGACGTATCCCCTCTGCCTAGGACAGAGGTAACCAGCTCCAGGCACGCATACTCTCGGGCTGATTAAATGAGAAGATAAGTCAGGGAATGGTCCCTCCTGCAAAGCCAGCTGTGGCCTGTCCACCTGGCTACCAGCCCTCCTCTGACACCCTTGTCTTTCTGGCAGGAGCAGGCACAAAGCTTTCCCTAGGTCAGTGGTGGGCAGACTACGGTCATTCAGCCCACAGCTTGTTTGTGTGAATCAGGGCTTCTTGTACATCCACCCCCAACCTTAGGTAGAGTTGGGGCTGTTTTCATGTAAAATCCAGTAGCTGAGACGAAGACTGGATGATCCAGGAAGGCTGCGCAGTTTGCCCTGACACCTTCCATGACATTGGTGAAGGATGGTGCTTTGAATTAAAGGAGGCTGACATCAGATCAGGTGAAGGTGTGAGAATGCTTAGGAAAAGGAGGGAAACTCTTAAACTCCTGTTGACTCTGGTGCACAGGGTGAAAGATATCTTCTGTTTGGGTCCAGCACACATGAGACATGTGTTTCCATGTGTGGGGCGTTTCTTGGCATCTGAGTGAGAAGTTTAAGAACCACTGCTTACTTTGCTACCTGCACAACTGATTTTCCTCCACCTAAAAGCCGCCCAAGGCCACCTTCTGTATCAGCTTCTCTAAGCGGTGAGGAGGAGGAGGCCCGGGACCCTCCCCCAATAATAAAAGTGAAGCGAACACCCGGTGCTGGCGGCAGGCGCGCTGTTAACCACCCGCTTGTGTTGGGGGGTGGAGGTGGGGCGTCGTGAGTAATGCGGTGCCGCTCAGCGCTCTTCATTTCTGCGCGTTCACCAGGAGGCACCCTGGACTGCGGAGCCAGCCCTGCCCGGGCCCCCCGGACAAGCGATGAGCAAGCCGGCGCGCTCCAGCCCGGACGTCGAGACCGAGCGCGGGGCCAGAGGTTACTCCCGCGGCCGCCGCGGCTCCGGCTCCCGCTCCGAAGGGTCCGGCCATCAAGGTTGGAGCAGCTCGGGGCGGGGGGCGGCGGGAGGGCGGAAGGGGATCTCCGC
>SJYC01027853.1:0-10358 GCA_006408675.1 Madoqua kirkii | reverse complement strand
TCTGTCACTGCTCTGCTCAGAGTCTGCAGCCTGCAGCAGGGGCCTCACCTCTCTGCCTCAGTTTCCTCATCTCTAAAGTGGGACGATGGTAGTATCCGTCTCCGAGAGTCATTATGAACAATCAGTTAAGGTCATACGTGTAAAATGCGTGAGTGCCTGGCCTTGGCAAGTGCTCAGCACGTGTTAGTTTTTGTCACTGGTTTCATGATGAAGATACTGTTACTGAGTTTCTCATGCCTCGGCAGGCAAGATGGTCTCACACCTCTTTCCTCCCCCCCACGCAGCCCTGCTTTCCAAGAAACCTGATGAGCCTAAGAAGAAGCCCAGAGGAATGAAGGGAAGACTGTCTTTCAAAGTCCTGCCGTTCTGTCCCATAGTAAGCCTGCTTGCTTCCTCTCTTTGACCTGAGGTTCCCTAGGCTGTGAGAGGTCAGGCACATCTACCACTTTCTCTGTGCAGCAGAGACCCTTGGGTGGCTGGGTGCCCCTTGTCCACGTGCCCTGCCCCACCCCAGGATATGGCCACCATCCTCTGGGGGATGTTGCCCTCTTTCCTGCCTTCCTTCTATTTCCTAAATTCCCATCTCGGCTCCAATGCCACCTCCCTTGCTCACTTTTGCACCATTTCTCTCTAACCCTCTGCCATGCTGAATTTTCATCAGATAATTATTGCTGCCTAAGAACATACCTTGAATCTGTGTGTTCCTGTCTCTTATACACATCTGGTCCCCAGGTTTTGGGGGCGGGAGGGGCGGACCCGGGGACTTTGCGGTTTGACGAGGGAGGCGGAGGTACTGGGGCTGCGCCCAACCTGGGAAACCAGCGGGGTGTCAGGGGCCAGCTAGCGAGTGCGGAATGAAACGCAGGACAACGACTTTCTGGGGAGTCCAGAGGGCAGTTTGAAGGAGGCAGGAGGCCCTGTGGATGTGTTTGGGGGTTCACGGAGGACGCATGAGAAGTTCGCAGATGAGGAGTGCGCGTGGAAAACAGCTTCTGCGCCCCCAGTGGTTCTGTGCGCCGGCGTGGCTGTGGGTGGGGGCTGGGAGCACGTTTGGGGCGCGCGGTTTTGAGGGGCAGCCTCTGCGGGAGGGGCCCGGGCGAGGCTGAGGGTGGGAGTTCCCCCAAACTGATGCATCTTTTCTTTGCGGGATTATATGTGAGGGTCTCTGATTGCATCTTATGTTTCTTTAAAATGTTTAAAGAAGGCAGAGGGGTTGATTTTGTTTCCAGATAATGTGTTCTGAATATGTGTCAATTTCACCATATTTAAGCTTCATGTTTAATAATTAATTTTACTCTTTTTTTTTCTGGGAGCGTTGACATAACAAGAGTTAATAACCCCTGAATCAGAGCTTATCAGGTAAAACGCAGGATCAGGTTAGTTCAGCCAGTCAGTCGTGTCTGACTCTTTGCGACCCCATGGACTGCAGTACGTCAGGCCTCCCTGTCCATCACCAACTCCTGGAGTTTCAAAACTCATGTCCATCCAGTGGGTGATGCCATCCAACCATCTCATCCTCTGTCGTCCCCTTCCTCTCCTGTTTTCAGTCTTTCCCAGCATCAGGGTCTTTTCTAATGAATCAGTTCTTCTCATTAGGTGGCCAAATATTGGAGCTTCAGCTTCAACATCAATCCTTCCAATGAATATCAGTTGGAATATCCTTCCAATTGGAATATCCAATTCCAATGAATTGGAAATCAATCAGGATTGATTTCCTTTAGGATTGATTGGCTTGATCTCTTTGCCATCCAAAATGTAGGAGAGTTACTTACATTTGAATGTCAGACAAGTAATGAATTACCTTTGGACATAAGTATGTCCCAAGTATTTCCAGGGATATATACATAACATAGGTTAAAATATGAAATAAATGATTTTTAGGTAGATACTTACCATGCAGTGTTTGGCACTTGTTATTGTACAGTAGGATTTGTGTATATGAAATTCACACCTTAGTTTGCTGTGTATTTATTGTAATGTAGTTGTTAAATCTGGTGAACTTGATCCTTGAGATCCCCAGTTAGTGACTAGCAGGCTGGAATTCCCCCAAGTCCACTCCCCAGACACAGGGCCCAAGTCCTGCCCAGGGTGGTGCTGGGGCGGAGGTGGGGTCCCCACACTGAGCCTGGGCGGAACCCCGTCCCTGCAGGGCTGGCGCTGCCCCAGGGTCTGCTGGGGGGTCTGGGGCCTGGCCCCTCCCCTCACCACGGTCCTGAGGGCGGGACTGAAGCCTCCTGTACCTGGAAGGGCCAGGACAGGACGGGAGGGCCTGTCTGAACCTCCTGGGCAGGCTGCCTGGGAGCCCTGGGATGGAGCTGAAAGACAGCCCTGGGACTGCTCCACGAGCGTACTTACTGAGCGCCTGCTGTATGCAACTCCAGAGGCCCTTCTGATGCCCAGTTAGCCGAGCTGCGGCCTCCTGGTTCCAGCACTTTGTGTCACGGTTGTTCTAGTTTTAAAGGGGGGTGAGCCCCAGGTACCCTTGTCCTTGCTGGGCGCCATGACAACCGCTGTCCCCAGATCGCACCCTGGGCCTTGGAGCAAACCAGCAGGAGGCATTGCCAACATGTCCCCTTGGATGCTGGGGACCTGGAGATGTGGGAGCTGTCTGAGTCCACCCGAGCTCTGAGAGCCACACCTGGCGCCCCCCACCCCTGCTCCGGCTCCACCACCCAGGCACTAACTGCTCTGTCTCCTGTCTCTAGGGAAGGGCTGCCGCGTCATGATGCTGCCTCTGAACACCATCGAGGACAAGGAAACCGAGGAGGTGGAGACCAAGCCTCCGGAGAAAGGAGGTGAGACCCGCAGGGGGCGGAAAGTATAGGCAGGTGGGAGTGGGGTTGTCTAGGGCAAGGTGATGAGGAGGGGTTTACCCCAGAGAGCCGCCCAGTCGCACCCAGGTATCTCCTCGAGGCTCCTCCGGGGGAGGGGGCGCTGAGGACATGCAGGAGGAAAGTCACTGACACCCAGTGACTGTCACCTCATGTCAGGTGTCTGTCACTGCTCTGCTCAGAGTCTGCAGCCTGCAGCAGGGGCCTCACCTCTCTGCCTCAGTTTCCTCATCTCTAAAGTGGGACGATGGTAGTATCCGTCTCCGAGAGTCATTATGAACAATCAGTTAAGGTCATACGTGTAAAATGCGTGAGTGCCTGGCCTTGGCAAGTGCTCAGCACGTGTTAGTTTTTGTCACTGGTTTCATGATGAAGATACTGTTACTGAGTTTCTCATGCCTCGGCAGGCAAGATGGTCTCACACCTCTTTCCTCCCCCCCACGCAGCCCTGCTTTCCAAGAAACCTGATGAGCCTAAGAAGAAGCCCAGAGGAATGAAGGGAAGACTGTCTTTCAAAGTCCTGCCGTTCTGTCCCATAGTAAGCCTGCTTGCTTCCTCTCTTTGACCTGAGGTTCCCTAGGCTGTGAGAGGTCAGGCACATCTACCACTTTCTCTGTGCAGCAGAGACCCTTGGGTGGCTGGGTGCCCCTTGTCCACGTGCCCTGCCCCACCCCAGGATATGGCCACCATCCTCTGGGGGATGTTGCCCTCTTTCCTGCCTTCCTTCTATTTCCTAAATTCCCATCTCGGCTCCAATGCCACCTCCCTTGCTCACTTTTGCACCATTTCTCTCTAACCCTCTGCCATGCTGAATTTTCATCAGATAATTATTGCTGCCTAAGAACATACCTTGAATCTGTGTGTTCATCATCTGTCTCCCCTCCTAGAGATGTTATTCAGTGACACATCCCTTGTCTAGATCAGATGTAACCAGTGTCAGCCACTGTTTACACTCGGGCTGATTAAATGAAGGAATGAATTAGGGAACGGTCCTTCCTGCGGAGGCAAGCATGGCCTTGTCCACCTGAGTACCAGTCCTCCTGCTCCTGCTAACCCCCTTGATTTTCTGGGAGGCACCCCTGTCCGCGGGCACTTTGTATGGATTTGATCCCATCCTCAGACCAGCTCCAGGTACGCCTCTGACCAATCAGAGCCAGCAGTGCCAAGGTTCCCGGTGATTGGTCCTGAGATGGGCACGTGACTCACCCTTGGCCAATGAGGCGCCTGCTCTGTCTCTGGGCTTCTTAACAGGCAGGAGAGGAGGCTGAAGGGACCCTGCCTGGTAAGAACCAGGAGGCCGGTGGGGAGAGGTCAGGGAAAGCCCTGGGTCAGATGCCTGCGAGAATGTCTTACCTACTAGTGCGACTAGTACTACTCTTAAAGCAGTTTTCTTTTTAGGAGGTAATGTGAGAATCCAAGGTTTTATAAAAACCGTACAAAGATTATCAAAATTCACCGCATGTTGCCACATATTCTATTTGCATGTTCTTTTAATATATAGATATAATATTGATGGTACTCAAGATTCTGCAAAGCACAGGATGCCCCCCCCCCCCACACACACACTCTGCAAGGAATGGCATGACCCCAGAATGTCACTAGGGTGACACTGACATTGCCCTCTTGTTTCTCTGTTCTCTTTCCGTCCAGCCGAGTGTCTGCTTCAGCTATTACCTGGAACCGGAGGACGATGAGCCCGAGCCGGAGCCCGAGCCGGAGCCCGAGCCGGAGCCCGAGCCGGAGCCCCAGGTGGCTCCTGACACTGCGAAAGCGGACCCGAATCGCACCGTCGTCCCTGTGCTGGAGTTCCGCGAGGTCAAGGTGTGCGAATGCCCGCTGTGCTGCCTGAGCTTCGTCGCTGCTTCCTAAGCCTGAGGGCCCTCCGCTGCCCGCTCCTGACCGCGCGCCCTCGAATCATGCATGCTGGGCTACAATGATGTAGAACCCCCAATTTAGCGGCTTCAATAAACCCAACTTGCTGTCTCTCTCAAGGCTGTGTCTGTGTGTGAAACTCCCAGGGCCGGGGCGCTGCAGCTCCGTGGAGTTGGGCAGCCAGGCTCCTCTGAGCTCGGTGCTCTGTGCCACGTGGCTGGAGAGGGCTCACCCCCACACCCAGTCCACTTTCTGGTTCGGGGCAGGTCGGGGGATGGGGAGAGAGGAAGACACGCTCCAGTCCTTCAAAGGGCGACTCCTCCAGGAAGGCCAGATCACTTTTCCTCACAGCTCATTGGCCAGAGACGGTCACGTGGTAGTTGCAAGGGATGCCGGGAACTGTAGTCCTTAGCCGGGCAATCCTGAGTCATCCAATAGCTTCTACCACTATAGCAAAGGATAATGGATAATGGGTTCACCTCTGAATAGGTATGTTATGTTAAATTATCCTCAGCACATGTGATGGACACCCAAGTGAATAAATGTATTCTTCAATTCTGTATAATCTCCTCCATCGACCAGAATCTCCTCCCTTTTTACACAGATAATTAGAAGGAGGAACTTTTCTTGGGCATTGACCATACAGTAGGCAGCAAGCCAGTGTCTTTACACATTTTGATTCCCTTAATTCTCACGACCATGTGGCCAATTCTGTTATTCTCTTTCCGAGATAAGAGAACAGAGGCACAGAGTTTCTGTCCCTTGCTTCATGTCACACGGATCATAAGGAGCCAAGCCAGGATTCAAATCCAGGGAGGCTGACTCCAGAGTCTGTGCCAACAGGACTTAGCAGCTAAACGACAGCAACAGTCCTTTGCATCAGACTCCTTCGGTGGCAAGCAACAAAACCGAGTCCAGGCCTGTGTACCGCCGTTTACCCCCTGCAGCGCTCTCCCCCCAGGGTTTTCTCTCCTTGATTCGTTCAGCATCTTTTCCAGTTTCTCCTTTGTGCAGGTATTGGTGACTTTACGGCTTATGAGATATTTATGACAGCTCTTTGGCGCTGGCTGGTTTTAAGATTATCACCAGTTTCCAGCCCTCTGTTAGTTAGGAAAGCACCCCCTCATTTCTGAGAAGTAAAATGATCACCCATGAGCTTCAGCACCTCAACAATTTAGAAGACTATAGAGCGAGTTTTCTCTTTAAGATAATACATGCGTTTCGCAAGAATCCCAAGTCGTAACAAGGTGCATTCATTAAAAAAAGTCTCTCTTTTCCTACCTTCTATTTTTGAAGTTTTAATTATGCTGATATTTATAATCTATTCAGCTTGAGAAATTTTCTTTCAAAAGTTTCGCTTTCAAAAGGAGATTCCAGGGGTACAAGCACATATCCCTCAGACTGACTAAAGGAAAACCATGAGGGTTGGTGAGGCAGAGAAACCCCCGGAACTCTCGCACATTGCTGTGGAAGTGTAGATTGGTGCTGCTGTTTAGAGGAGAATGCTGGTGTCTGGCATAACTGCACACATGCATGTCCAACCCCAACAGCCCCGTTCTTGGGTATATTCCCAACAGAAATGCGTATTAAGCCAACAGAGGGTGTGTACAAAAATGTTTCCTGGCACCTCCTACACCGTTGGTGGGAATAAAAACTGGTACAGCCACTCTAGAGAACAGTGTGGAGGTTCCTTAAAAACTAGAAATAAAGCTGTCATATGATCCAGCAATCCCACTCCCAGGCATGTATCTGGAGAAAACGCTCCTTGGAAAAGATACAGGCACCCCTATGTTCAGAGCAGCACTGTCTACAATAGCCAAGACGTGGGAGCAACTGACGTGCCCATCAGCAAATGAACGGGTGAGGAAGATGCGGTGCGTATACACAACAGAATACTCCTCAGCCCTCAAAAGAATGAAAGTAGGCCATTTGCAGCAACGTGGATGGACCCAGAGGTGATCACACTGAGTGAAGCCAGATAACAAATACCTGATGATAAAACTTAGGGATGGAATCTCACACAAATGAACTTAGGAAACGGAAACAGACTCACAGACACGGAAAACAAACTTCTAATTACCAAAAGGGAGAGGGGCTGGGGAGAGGATACATTAAGCTTTTTGGATTAGGAGCTACAAACTGTTATATACAAAAATACATAAGGTCCTGCTGCATAGCCCAGGGAGCTCTATCTAATATCCTGTAATGAAAAACAATCTGAAAAACCATATATATTTCTATCCTAATCACTTTGCTGTGCACCAGAAACTAATACATCATAAATCCACGATACTTCTATGAAGCAAAAACAAAAATTCACTCCTATATATATGTGCTCTTGCTTCAGTAGTGTCTGCTCTTTGCGACGCTATGGACTCAGCCTGCCAGGGATACAGGCTTCCCTCGTGTCTCAGACAGTAAAGAATCTGCCTGCAAAAACACAGGTTAACTCATATATATATCAGTTCAGTTCAGTCGCGTCTGACTCTTAGTGACCCTATGGACTGCAGCACGCCAGGCCTCCCTGCCCACCACCAACTCCCAGAGTTTACTCAAATTCATGTCCATCGAGTCGGTGATGCCATCCAACCATCTCACCCTCTGTCGTCCCCCTCTCCTTCCACCTTCAGTCTTTCCCGGCATCAGAGTCTTTTCAAATGAGTCAGTTCTTCATATCAGGTGGCCAAAGGATTGGAGTTTCAGCTTCAGCATCAGTGCTTCCAATGAATCATATATATATACATGCTGCTGCTGCTGCTAAGTCGCTTCAGGTGCAACCCCATAGACGGCAGCCCACCAGGCTTCCCCGTCCCTGGGACTCTCCAGGCAAGAACACTGGAGTGGGTTGCCATTTCCTTCTCCAATGCATGAAAGTAAAAAGTGAAAGTGAAGTTGCTCAGTCGTGTCCGACTCTTTGCGACCCCATGGACTGCAGCCTACTAGGCTCCTCCATCCATGGGATTTTCCAGGCAAGAGTACTGGAGTGGGGTGTCATTGCCTTCTCCGATATATACTCATATATGTATGTATATATAAACTTTACATATATACATGCATATGTATAAGGAATGTTCACAACAGGTCCATTCATAACAGTCCCAAAGTGCCAGCTACCCAAATGCCTACATCATTTCTCATCTTTTGTGCTGGGAGTCCATTTGATTAAGGTCTGACCAGAGACTACCCTTAAGGGTAAGGGCCATCCTTAACAAACAGGCCAGGCAGGGTGTGTTTCCACAAGTGTGTGCCCATCACAAGAGCGTCTCAGTTGCCACCATCTTGGGGGTTTGAGGGTAGGCCATGGTGAGTGTGTGGGTGTTTGGGAGAGGGGTCACCGCGTGCCTGGGGGTCACTGTGTATCTGAAGATTGTGCAGGGCAGGCCCCCAGACACCAGTGCCACCCCCGCCCCGGGCATCCAGGCCCTTGTGTCTCGACGGCTAGGCAGTATAACACGGTTCTTCCCTGTGAACCCCACCTGCCCTCTCCTGGGAGACCTGGGCCCTGGCGGGACCAGGTGGGGAAAGGGCGCTGGGGGGTGGGGGGAGCAGGTGGAACCCCCGGCAGGGAAACAGGGATGCCGAAGGCTGGCTCACAGAGGGGGTGTGAGGCCAGAATTTCCAGTCCTGCAACCCTGATAACAACAAATTCGTTTCAGGCACTGTTTTAACCGCTCCATCCGAGTACCCGTGTGGACCGGGAGGGTGCGGGGGTCGTGAGCAGCTCCTTCGGCGCTTTTGCCCTGGTGGGCCCCAGGCACGTTTTTAGGACCCCCGCCCCTCGCGGGATGCCAGGACCAGCACTGCGCCAACCGCCCCGCCTCCCCGACTCCGTGCCCCTGGGCACCAACGCCAGGTCACAGCCGGGTTGTGGGGGGCGGCGGGGGCAGTCCCTCCCTGCGGCTCAGACTTGAGAGATGTGTATAAGAGACAGGATGGGAGGAGGTGGAGGCTGGGGGAGGGGACGGGGTCGGAGAGGAGGGCGAGCCGTGGACTCCGAGTCGACGCAGGGAGGAAACGGTCCAGCAGGGACAAAGTGGGGGTGGCCTGGCTGCGTCTCCCGCTGCCTGAAGGAAAGCAGACGTGGAGCCTGACCTTGACCCCGTGACCTCCTGAGGCCCAGCCCCCAGGCAGCAAGCAACCCCCCACCCTGGGGTGACCCCCTCTGACTAGGGAAGCGGGGGGCCCTTGCTGCAACCCCACCGCTGCAGAGAGCTGGAGAGGCCCACCTCCTGACTGTGGTTCTGTGTGAAGCCCCCGCGGCCTGTGAGGCTGTGGGCTCACTCTCGAGAGTGTGCCGTCTGTGGGTTTGGACAAATGGATGAATACAATGACGTGTGTCCGTCCTGTGGGCTTCCCAGGTGGCTCAGCTGGTAAAGAATCCGCCCGCAATGCAGTAGACTTCGGTTAAATCCCTGGGTCTGGAAGATTCACTGAAGGAGGGTATGGCAACCCCCTCCAGTGTTCTTGCCTGGAGACTCCCGTGGACAGAGGAGCCTGGTGGGTATAGTCCACGGGGTCGCAAAGAGCCGGCCACGCCTGAGCGACTGGGCACACGGTCAGGAGCTCCCACCCTGCCTGCGTGGCCGCCTTTGATTCCGGCTCAGGTTTCTCGCCCTCCTCCCCACACGCATCCCTGGGGACGGACAGTCACTCCTGGCCCCAGCGGGACCCGGGAGACTCCCGTGAGAGCGCGCAACCCTCCAGCTCCAAGAGGAGCGAGTTCTGGGGCCTAGGGTGCAGCACGCGGCAGGCAGCGGTGGCGTCTCCTGTGCTGGAGAGAGACTGCAGTTGTCCTCCCGTCCGTTGTCAGGGCCGACTCCGTGCCCCACGGGCTGCAGCACGCCAGGCCTGCCCGTCCTCCACTCTCCCCGAGTTTGCTCAGACTCGTCTCCGCTGAGTCCGTGATGCCGTCCAACTATCTCCTCCTCGACCTCAGAAAATATCACCTCTTTTTTTCCCCAAAATTTTAAATGCCTTATTAAAGGCTCTTAATATAAAATATTTAATATTATAACCAAGTTACAAGTCGTCAGAATGTTTCATTTTTGGAAACATTTATCAAAGAACGAGCGGCTGACACCTCCCGGGGGGCGGGTGGGGTGCAGCTCCCCGCTGTTCTGTTCCCAAGCCGGGAGAGGGCAGGAAAGGGATTGACGGGGAAGGAACTGAGGCTGGGCTCTAACTCCTGCTGGAGATTTTCCAGTTGCAGTCACCCAAAGCGAGACCCTGAATCCTTGAGCTGAACCCCCGCGGGGCGGAGAACAGGGTGGGGGGGGGTGCGGAGCCCGCATCAGGCGCGGCCGCCAGGTGCGTATTCTTACAATAATAAACGTGGGCTTCTGGTTTCAGAAATGCCATCCGCTTCACAGCGGCACTCAGGCCGGGGTTTAAAGCCACCTCGAGGCACAGCCTCCTGAGACGAGTGGAAAGTCACGACTGGGGAAATCCTCGAGGGCGTTGGGAAATGATGTGCTCTGCTTTCGGGGTAATGAGGCGAGAAGGGGAGAGGGGCGCCTGGGGTCACGTGCCCCTAGGTCTCCATCCTGCGGGACCTGCCCGGCTCCTCTCCCCCGGGAGGCCGGGAAGGGACTCCTTTCAGCAGCCCCCTGGGAACCTGTGTTTGCTGTGTCCCCGTGAGGGAAGAATGAAGCCATG
>SJYC01027852.1:0-18833 GCA_006408675.1 Madoqua kirkii | reverse complement strand
ACGTGCCCCTAGGTCTCCATCCTGCGGGACCTGCCCGGCTCCTCTCCCCCGGGAGGCCGGGAAGGGACTCCTTTCAGCAGCCCCCTGGGAACCTGTGTTTGCTGTGTCCCCGTGAGGGAAGAATGAAGCCATGTTTGCCACCTTTTTGCCAAGTATCAAAACGGCCTTTCTGAGAACGGATTCATGCCTCTGTGTGACTGAGGCCCTTCGCTGTACGCCTGAAACGGATACACAGCACAGACCTGCGCAAGTCTCCAGCCTCCCCAGCCAGCGGGAGAGATTCTCTAATGTCTCAGCCTCCAGAGAAGCTCATAGGTTAGGTGCAAAGACGGCAAATTCTGACCCCTCTTTGAGTCACTCATCTCTGGGTGCTTCCGTGTGTCTCACACTCGACAAGACACATGCTAATAAGTCTTTGCTGGTTTTGCTCTCCTTCACCTGCCTCGGCCCAGCTTACTTCACAGAATTTGGGATCTATATACCTAAACTCCAGTACTTTGGCCACCTCGTGCGACGAGTTGACTTGTTGGAAAAGACTCTGATGCTGGGAGGGATTGGGGGCAGGAGGAGAAGGGGACGACAGAGGATAAGATGGCTGGATGGCATCACAGACTCGATGGACGTGAGTCTGAGTGAACTCCAGGAGTTGGTGATGGACAGGGAAGCCTGGTGTGCATTGGGTCGCAAGGAGTAGGATACAACTGAGTGACTGAATTGAACTGAACCGATACCTAACTTGGTGGGGGGTGCACAAGACTGCCCTCTCTTTAGACACCAGACAAGTGTTCTGCGGGTTCCCAGGCTGCCCACACTTCTGATCAATTGTCTACAAATCTGAGATTCCTCAGTTCCCTCAAGTTCTGTTATTCACTAGAGGGGCTCGCAGAATTCAGTGTGATGTTATATATATGGATATATATGTTAGCACCTATTATTCATTTGGCTGCGCCCAGTCTAAGTGGCAGCATGTGGGGTCTAGTTCCCTGACGAGGGATGGAGCCCGAGCACCCTACACTGGGAGCGGGGAGGCCCAGCCCTGGGACCCCCAGGGAAGTCGCTGTGATGCTCACATGCAGAGAGGCACGGGGCTTTGGGGTCCTGGGGCGCCTCCCCTTCCTGCACGTCCAGGAGTGTCCCCAGGGAGGCTCATTCAAGCACTGAGGGTCCCAGGTCTTGGCTAGTGAGGGTGGGGCGCCGTGCTCACGGCTGGGGGCGGAGGGGGCCGGGGCTGCAGGGGGCGGCGCTGCAGGCGCACAGGGAAGGCGAGGGGGCGCCCGGGGAGCGGGTCTGCGGGTGCGAGGTGGTCTCGAGGGGGCTCTGCCCCGGAGCCTGGGAGGGGCCGACCGGCTGGGCGGGCGCGCGGGGTGGTCTCCCGGGAAGGCCGGAGGTTCTCGGCTGGGCCGGGCGCACCGGCGGCCTGGGATCCCGAGGGGCCCTGGCGGCTGCGTCTTCCCGGCCGGCGGGCAGCGCGGGGCTCAGGGCCGGGGCACAGCAGGGGAGCTGAGACCCCCTGGCCGGGGCACAGCAGGGGAGCTGAGACCCCCTCCCCCGGAGAGCGGGTGGCGGGAGAGGTCTTCTGACCCTCACCCCCTAAGAACAATAAAACTGTCGTTTAGTCGCTCAGTCGTGTCCCACTCTGTGCGACCCTGTGGTGGACTGTAGCCCGCCAGGCTCTTCTGTCCGTGGGATTCTCCAGGCAGGAATACTGGAGCGGGTGGCCAAGCCCGCCTCCAGGGGATCTTCCCCACCCGGGGATCGAACCCGCGTCTCCTGCATTAGCGAGCATATTCTTTACCCCAGGGCCACAGGCGAAGCTGGAGTGACACGTACTCAGAATTTTTCACTTTCGCAAGTATGCGTAACAGAGGCAGAGGCTGTTCCGACATGCCCCCGGGGGTTGCAGCGGGGGGAGGGGGGATGTCTGGCTCTAGATTAGTGATCACACCATTATGATTATCTGGGTCGTGAAGATCTTTTCTGTAGAACATGATAAATTCTAACATGATAAATGCTAGCAATAAAATTAGTAGACAAAAAACTAGTAGACCTTTAGTCTACTAGTCATTCCCTTTGCTCTCTGATAACTAAAGGTCCCCTCATTTATATCCACACAGCACTTGTAGTTGTATTATTTTTGCAGTCAGTCTTAATCAGGTACAGTTCCTTGAGATAGGTGGCTGTCATGTTTCCATATTCCTCAGTATTTCATATTCTATATTCTTCCACCGTAGAATTCAAACACATAGACTGTAAAAGATTTATGATGGATTTTCATTACCCCAGAAAAGCTGTGTCCCCAGAACAGTACAAAAGTATTTGAGATAAGTGGTGAATGTAAGGACCAGCAGGTGAAGAGTGACAGCCAGAGTTTATGTCACACACATCAGTTTGGTTCGTTCCCTCATTCTTTTTTTCCATTAAGTTTATTACTGACAAATATTACTGGGTCCTGTGTATACCCTACAGACACCAGGCAGCTTGTGAGCTGTTCCCTGTTATAAGACTCTACAGTATAAACCAAAGATTATGGTTATTGCAAAGGCAGCAGAAAGTTGAGAAACCAAGGATTTCTTTTGATCCAAACATAGTTTACATACGTCATTTTCATGGGTCATTTAAGAGCTATCTTAGTAGCATACACACCAGAGTAAGAACAGTGGTTGTCTTTGGGTTGGGAGGACTGTAGGTGTTTTTCTTTTTCCTTTTTATTTATCCTATGTGAATATCAATTGATTTTGTAATGAGAGAAAAAAATGGCTAAGTTTTCAAAAAAACTTTAAAAAATTCTCTCATTCTATGGCTCAATTAACAAATACTACAGCCCCTACAACATCACAAGCTTTCATTATTTTAATATCTCCCAATTTTTGGAGTAACAGAATAGCATTAAACCAAGTTATTTGTAACTGGGTAAAGTCTTTCCCCCAAGAATGCAAGTACTAACTGCTTGGTTGAGGATGTTTGGGTACTGATCTCAGTAAAACTATAAAGCTAATAGGATCAAACACATGACTCAGCATGCATACTTAGTACAATATGTAAGTGTGACTATATGTACATACATAAAATCTAGATGTATGTTCACCAATATATCAATAATAGTCAATTCTAAGTATGGAGATTGGTGTGATTTTTACATTGTTCTTTATGCTTTTCTACACTGTCCTGATATTTTTATAATGAACACATATTATTTTCATAAAGACAACAAAATTATTAATAAAGGAGATAATTAGTAGTAATGGCTTAATCTTTGCTACTTAAAAGTATAGTCCAACAAATCAACATCACGTTGGAGCATGTAAAAAATTCTTAGGCCCTACTGCAGACCCAGTGCTTCAGACTCTATATTTAAGCTACACTTTAAGATCCTCGGGTGATTCACATGTGCATTAAAATTTGAAAAGCACTGATTTAGACACTACAGCCTTTACATGCAGCGACAACAGGAAAAACATCTGCCTTCTGCATTATATATTCCAGGCATGAAACATAAGTATTTGTTGAATAAATAAGCATGTAAATATTACTTCTGAATAGACATTAGAATGACAGTGGAGACTGTATCTATCTGAATTTAAGCTACACTTTAAGATCCTCGGGTGATTCACATGTGCATTAAAATTTGAAAAGCACTGATTTAGACACTACAGCCTTTACATGCAGCGACAACAGGAAAAACATCTGCCTTCTGCATTATATATTCCAGGCATGAAACATAAGTATTTGTTGAATAAATAAGCATGTAAATATTACTTCTGATAGACATTAGAATGACAGTGGAGACTGTATCTATCTGAATTATTTATTTTCTGCCAGAGTTCCCAGAAATGGCTTCTTAATATTTACTGTAAATAATGTTATTTTAGTAAAATGTTGACCCCCAAAATGTAATTCTTTTTGAAAAGGAGTGCTTGCTTATAGAGATCTATACATCTCTTTCAATCATTTCTCTAGTCTATCTACACACACATCCTATAGTGACTCTTTACAGTCTCTACCTCAAAGCAAACTCATTTGCAAGATTTTAACTAACATCTCTAGAGAGAAACCTTACTACTTAACTTTCTTAAACTCCAGCTGTCTAAATATTTAACTCTATGTCCTACACCTCAAATTTAACCCTTTTATTCTCCATCAACTATCTCCCTGACCCCTTCAGAAGAGAACAGTTCTCCATCGTCAGAGACTCACATTTTACAAGTTTTAAAGAGAGACCAGTACGTCTAACAACATTATTTTACAGAAAAGAATAGGATCTAGAATCAAATGACAGCCCAAGAGGCTAGTTACTGGCAACACAAAACCACAATCTGCAGCCCCAATACATTATCGCATCCTAGAATTTTGATAGATTTCTCATTTTTATCAACAGCACTTAAATTCACTTTTTAGAAACACAGGTTCAAAATATCAATCACTTAGATCCAAGAAATCAAGTTCTGTGTATTACTGATATTTTTCTCATTCCTTTTTTCTTCCTTTTTAGAACACACTGCACTTTCTTTTCAGTTGAAATTCCTTCAGTATGTAGTGCCATCCTCCCCAAATCCTCTATCCTCCCAGAGGCTTATTCCTGCTGCCCCTACCTTTACCTATGGTGCTTAATAGAGATGGTTCTGGATGACTCAAACTCTATCCATCCTCAAAGTACAGCCCAATCCCAGACTTCTTTTTCCTCAATTTCTAATGCACTGCTCTATCACTCACTTTTATATTTGTTCACAGTTCAGTTCAGTCCAGTCACTCAGTCATGTCCGACTCTTTGCGACTCCATGAATTGCAGCACGCCAGGCCTCCCTGTCCATCACGAACTCCCAGAGCTCACCCAAACTCATGTGCACCGAACCGGTGATGCCATGCAGCCATCTCATCCTCTGTCGTCCCCTTTTCCTCCTGCCCTCAATCCCTCCCAGCATCAAAGTCTTTCCCAATGAGTCAACTCTTCGCATGAGGTGGCCAAAGTACTGGAGTTTCAGCTTTAGCATTAGTCTTTCCAAAGAACACCCAGGACTGATCTCCTTTAGAATGGACTGGTTGGATCTCCTTGCAGTCCAAGGGACTCTCAAGAGTCTTCTCCAACACCACAGTTCAAAAGCATCAATTCTTTGGCACTCAGCTTTCTTCACAGTCCAACTCTCACAAAGCCATCTCATCCTCTGTCGTCCCCTTCTCCTCCTGCCCCCAATCCCTCCCAGCATCAGAGTCTTTTCCAATGAGTCAACTCTTCGCATGAGGTGGCCAAAGTACTGGAGTTTCAGCTTTAGCATCATTCCATCCAAAGAAATCCCAGGGATGATCTTCAGGATGGACTGGTTGGATCTCCTTGTAGTCCAAGGGACTGTCAAGAGTCTTCTCCAACACCACAGTTCAAAAGCATCAATTCTTTGGCACTCAGCTTTCTTCACAGTCCACCTCTCACATCCATACATGACCACAGGAAAAACCATAGCCTTGACTAGATGGACCTTTGTTGGCAAAGTAATGTCTCTGCTTTTGAATATGCTATCTAGGTTGGGCACATTTAAAGAGACAACATAATAAGTTATTTAAAGTGTAAAATATACACATACAATAAGAATTGTACACAATGGAATATTAGCCATTAAAAAGAATGAAATAATGCAATTTGCAGCAACATGGATGGACCTAGAGACTGTCATACTGAGCGAAGGAAATCAGACAGAGAAGGAGAAATGTCTATCATGTGGCATCCCTCATATGTGGAACCTAAAATGAAATGATATAAATGAAGTTACAACACAGATAGACTCTCAGACTTAGAGAACAAAGTTATGGTTTGCTCTTAAGGATAAACTTATGGATAACCAACAAAGTGCTACTGTATAGCACAGGAAACTTTGCTCATGTTACGTGGCAGCCTGCATGCGAGGGGTATTTGAGGGAGAATGGACATATATATACATATATGTGTGGTTGAATCCCTTCACTGTTTACCTGAAACTATCACAACATTGTTAACTGGTGATACCTCAATACAAAACAAGAAGTTTTGTTTTTTTTTTAAGTTGTATAAAGATACGATGACTAAGTGAAGTATTTGCACTGGAGCAAGAACCACGGGGGTAATATCATGTTCGGGGGATGATTTTCCTTTTTTGCCTTAATAATATTTTCTTTCAGCTAATAAAAGTCAAGAGTAAAACGTGCATAAATTGTTTTTATGTGATTGCATATTGTGACATCTTAAATATGTATGAACATGTATCCCTTTATCTCCTCTTGCTGCTCTGATTTTAACATAAGGAGTTAGAAAACCATTTAAGGCAATGTAAGTACTCTTGCCTGGAAAATCCCATGGATGGAGGAGCCTGGTAGGCTGCAGTCCATGGGGTCGCTAAGAGTCGGACACAACTGAGCGACTTCCCTTTCACTTTTCACTTTCATGCATTGGAGAAGGAAATGGCAACCCACTCCAGTGTTCATGCCTGGAGAATCCCAGGGACGGGGGAGCCTGGTGGGCTGCCGTCTATGGGGTCGCACAGAGTCGGACACGACTGACGTGACTTAGCAGCAGTAGCAGCAGCAACCTCCTAGTTATGATCTCTTAAGAGGTGCTGCTAATGTATCGAACACGAAGTTTTAAACTTTCTAGTTTATATTGGAGTATTAAAAAAAAAGTTAAAAAAGACTACCTCTTATTCCTTAATCTATCATATTCTTCCACAACTGTCCACGCCTCATCAAACTTAGTTTGAAATACTCAAGTCTGTTTCTTTAGGTCTTCATTTCCATAGGAAGGCTCCTGTGTCAGTTGAAACATATCAAAATAAGTTGTAAGCTTTTCTCCTGTTAATCTGTCTTTGTTGGTTAATTTTCAGACCTACCCAGCGACCCTCACCAGATGGAAAAAAAGATTTTCCACCTCTACAAATTTTAATCCTTACATTTAATAACTTGCTGTCCTTTCATTTTAGAAGGACAAAATGAGGCTCAGAGAGCTTAAACGACCTCCAAATTGTAGATTTTCAGATAAAATACAGAGGAGAGCCCTTCTGGGGAATTCCCCACAACAGGGGTTTGTGAGCGGCATGTGTATACCTAAAAAGTCATCACCAAATCTCAGGATAGGTTTTCTCTTATGTTCTCTTCCTGGAGTTTTCTAGTTTTGGTTTTACATTAGGGTGTGTGATCCATTTTGAGTTAATTCTTGTCACAGGTATAAGGTCAGTGATAAGAATATTAACCATTATGTCATCATCATCATAATCAATATCACAATGCATAAAATAATTATTGCACGTTCCACTATACTTCCCCTACATATCTTGAAGCCCTGATAAAGGTTCTTTAGTTAAATACAAATGGCTCCTCAACACAGGAAAACGTTCTACCTTGCTCATGAAAAATTTCTCAACCCTAGTTTCGAAAAAACTGAAAAAGCATCCTATAACGCTGAGAATGCAGGTTTGCTCACACAGGCTGGTAGGGGTCTGAGATGCAAGTGTCTATGGAAAGCAGCTTAGAAATCTCTATCAAAATGACACACACTGTGCACTGTGGCTCAGCAATTCCACTCCAGGGGATTTATCTTCCCAGAAGGTTTACACACCAGCAGAGCTGCTGAAGCTCAGTCTTCCACAGAATACTAGTAGCAGAGAGCTGAAAAGAACTCGACAACCCAGGAGCCAGGAACGGGTTAAATCAATCAAGTCACAACAGCAGTACAAGAGAATTCAAACAGCTGTTCAAAAACAGTAGGCACATTCTCTTTGTACCAATATAAAAATCTCTCTGAGATAAGGAAAAAATTGTACAGTCTGCCACCTTCTGTATAAAAAAGGTAGGAAATGAGACGATGAGTATTTTTGCAAACACAAAAATATATGTTTTAGATTTGTACAAATATATAATTATATATAATATGAATCTGTGTGTCATCATGATATATGTGTTATAGTTGGTCAGTCGTGTCTGACTCTTTGAGACCCCATGGACTCTACAGTCCATGAAATTCTCCAGGCAAGAATACTGGGTAGCCATTAGCTAATAGTAAGTGGGTAGCCATTCCCTTCTCCAGGGGACCTTCCCATCACCAGGGATCGAACCCAGGGCTCCCTCATTGTGGGCGGATTCTTTACTAGCTGAGCCACAAGGGAAGCCCAAGAATGCTGGACCGGGTAGCCTATCCCTTCTCCAGGGGATCTTCCTGACCTAGGAATTGAACTAGCATCTCCTGCATTGCAGGCGGATTCTTTTACCAACTGAACTTCCAGGGAAGCCTTATATTACTATCAAGCAAGTATTTATATGACTTAAGTACATTTTAAGCTACAGTATATACCACATTATAGATTGTGTTATATCGTCACGTTTCTTATTTAGAAAATATATTTTATATTTTAAAACATTTATATCTATTACAGATATATAGTGCCAAACTTATAGTATATTTACAATATATACCAATAACAGTCACATGTATGTGTGTATAATGCACACATGTATATACATATATCTCTACATGTACACAAAGACACTGTGGAAGGACACTGAACACATGTGCAAGCTTTCGTAATTATTCAATATAATTATTCATAAATATTCAAATAATTACACCGTCACCTGAGTGTTACGTGGTTTATAGCATAAAAATTTGGTCAGTGGCACACTTTGACTTTTCACCTTTGTGCACTGGAGAGGAAAATGGCACCGCACTCCAGCGTCCTTGCCTGCAGAATCCCAGGGACGGGGGAGCCTCGTGGGCTGCCGTCTATGGGGTCGCACAGAGTCGGACACGACTGAAGCGACACTGCAGCAACAGCAGCAGCACAGCCACAGAAGAAGGCTTTTCAGTGCATACCGTTTATTTAAGAAAAATTGGAAACCGCGTGCTAAGTACTGAAAAATCAGTAAAGCACCTGAGAGAAGCGGCTGCCCGCCCCTCCCAGCCCTCTGTGCGCAGCGTGGTCCTCGCGCGCCCCCTAGCGGAGCTAGCCGGAAGCGGCCTGCGTCTTCTGAGCGGCTCTGGCCGTCCCCCAGCGCGCACGAGCAGACCGCGTTGCGCATGCGTCGCGGGTTTGAGCGGCAAGTCTGAGGTGGAGCGGTTCAGTCAGGCGAGGGTGTCGGTCTGCGAGGTGAGAGCGCGGCGGCCCGGGCCCGGACGCTTGGAGGGGACCTGGGGGCGGGGGGCCGGCTCGCGGGCAGGGAGGCGCGGGCGTCCCAGAGAGGACGCCGAGGCAGACGCGCCCCTTCGCGGGGAAGTCGATGGGAAGGGAGGCGCGAAATAGCGGGCCTGAGGGGAAGGGGTGCGGGAGGCCGCGCTGGCGAGGCTGGCTCTGAGGAGGACGCGGGGCCTCCCTGCTGCTCACACCCCGGCTTCCTGCCAATGCTTCCTCTCTCCTGTAAGGACGGCTCCGTCCGCCCTCGTCCTCCCTCTTCGAACACCTTCCTCCCCACACCCAGGACCCCGCTACTGCTGCTACTTGTCTTATCTGACTGTGTGCGACCCCATAGCCGGCAGCCCCCCAGGCTCCCCCGCAGACCCTCCCTTTTCGGGACCCCTCCGCTCTCCCCTCCAAGAACGCGCTCCTTGGTCCTTGAGGACCCTCCCCCTCCTCCTCTCGGATCCCTGCCCGCCCCTTCGAGGACCCCGCGGGCCTTCCCCTTCAGAGACACCTGTTGGCCTCAAGGACTCCTGCCCTAGAAAACCCTCCTTCCCCCCTGAGGACTCCTTCCTTCGCTTCCCGCCCCTTCCCCCGCCCCGTTTCGAAGATCCCCCCAGTTTTCCCCTCAGGGACCTGCCTTCCCCTCAGGACACCCTCCTTCCCCCCTGAGGATCTCCACACTCCCCTTCGAGGATGCCCCTCAGCCCTCTCTCTAGGACCCCACTCTCGCTCTCCCCAACCAGAACCACCCTTGTTCCCCTTTGAAGACACCGTTCCTCTCCAAAACCCCTGTCCCTTTCCCCCAGCCTACCCCACATTCAGACCCCGCTTTTCCTTAGGCCTCCACCTCTCCCCTCAAGACAGTGCCCTCAGCCTTGTCCCTGCCTGTCTCCCTCCCCTCTGTCCTGCTCCTGCCTCTCTCCAGGCTCCCCTTTATCTACCTCAGAGGCGCTCCTTCATTCAGTGCCCTCTTTACCTCCTGTCTCACCTTCATCTGGTTTTCCCCCTGGCTCTGACCTACCTCTGCTCTCCCAGCCCTTACCTTCCCATAGCCTTCCTGCTGTCCCCTACTTCTCCCTTGGCCCTGGTCCATCCTTCCTGCTCCTTCCTGCACCTCTTCCCTTAGCCCTCCTCCTCCACCTCTCGCACCTTTCCTGTCTATATCCTTTCCCTCAGTCCTGGCCCCCTTCCTCTCCTTAGTTCTGCCCCTCCTTTCTGCTCTACCTTTACCTGAGCCCCACCCCTTCTCTCTGGGTGCCTACTCCCTGGACACCTCTCCTAACTCAGATTGGTTCTTCCTCTTTACCTTGCCCCGCACCTCCTGCTCTGCTCCACCTCTGCATTCTGCCTGGCCTTGCTTTACTCCTTTCTCCATACCTCAGCACTTCTCTTTTGGTGGCCCCCTTCAGTCCCTGCTTTCTCCTGCCACAGCCTCTGCCCACCTGGAATCTCTTGGTCTTCACTCCCTTCTCCCAACACTCATCCCCTTTTCTCTGGAATTTTACTTACTCTGAAATCATGGAACCTACCACCACTCATACGTTTTTTAGGGACTCTTTGGCTTTTTTTTTCCCCCAAGTATTTAACATTAGCTGTTTTTATCCTTACTTTTCCCTCTTTGGGCAAGGAGAAAGGATTGTGACTCCCTGCTCTAACTTGGAACCTGGCTAGCCTAGGGAGGCAGGCTGCCAGGATTTCACAGTCATTTCTGCTACTCCTTTCTCAGAATTTTATGCTTCAGCCTGTAGAGATAGAAATTTAGTTCAGTGGGGGTATCATACATCCAAAAAAAGGAAGTAATAACAAATTTAAAATTGATGGTAGGCAGAAAAGTATTTAGAAAAAATTAAAATCTTCTCATATGTTATCCCAGACTAAATTCTAGGTAAAGAATTAAAATGTTTAAATAAAGAAATAAGAAAAAAATCTGAATATTTAACTGATCACTGCCTTTTTCTTACAGATTTGTATGATTTCTTTATATGTTTTGCATAGGAATCCAGCCCTTTGTAGGATGAAGTAATGATCTTTCCTCATTTTGTGTTAACTCATTTTAAAATGATATTCTTATGTGGTTCATCAATTAGTTCAGTTCATTGTGGTTTGGGGTCCAAGTCTCTTTCCTTCAGTGCCATTTCTGAGATTTTTCTAGCCCGTGTGGATCTTCTAGACCTGATATTGTGACTGAGGCAACAACCTGTCTGTAGATGTACAAATCTTTGTGAATGTTCATTTAGGCATTTGTGTGAAATGAGCTAACTTCCTTTGATTCACATTACCTCTACTGTCCAGTTAAACTGTGTAAACCATTTGTGAGTCTCTCTGTGTAATTTCTGCAGATCCTAAGGTTTCTGACTCTTTTCTTCATTTGATACAACTCAGCCCACCATCTTCCACAACAGTGTGTTTTGAAGCAGCCTGCCTTTTAGAGTATCTCCATCCTTTGAAGGGTCAAGCTGTAAAAATGCTCCACATGAAAGAGATTTTGGATATCTCAAGCAATCCTCAGCTCGTTCATCTACGTGATCAAGAAGAAAATCCAGAAACCACCTCCATAAGAAACCCAGAGGCTCTGAGAGTTTTTCATCAGAACTTCAGGTATTTTCAATCCCTGTCAGTGACAGGACCTCACCAAGCTGTGAGCCAAATCCAGGAGCTCTACTGGCGATGGCTGCAGCCAGAGATCCACACCAAGGAGCAGATGATGGAGCAGCTGGTGCTGGAGCAGTTTCTGAACACCTTGCCAGAGAAAGTTCAGATATGGGTGAGGTCAAAACAGCCCAAGAGCAGCAAGGAAGCAGGAGACCTGGTGGCAGACTTGATCCAAGCATCTGAGGAGGAAGGTGAGAGGAGGGACTTTTTGAACATTGGCTGTATGCCTGGCACATAAGAGGGAGCTAAATAAAAACTTGTTAAATGAATGAATTTTATAATCTCCAGTCTAATCTGCCTAATCTTATGTGAAATGAAAGTAACTTGAGGTTTGGCTTTTGCTTTTAATGCTATTTTCTGAGAGTATGCCTTCTGTCTGCTTTGTTCCCACCCTTCCACATTTCATTTTGGACCAAAACTTTTATGTCAACACAAAACAATACAGGATCAAAAAAAGAGAAGGGCATGCACTGTGGGAGATATGAGGCCTGAAATTTAAATTCTGTCAAAATTTGACTGGTCTCTTAGAAACTTAGAGTTACTAGACTGGAACTAAGGGCATTTCAGTGATGATAGAAGAAAGCCTTTCACTCCTAATAGCCCTTTGAATGAGATTGATACTAAAAACAAAGCTGAATGAAATTGATACTAAAAACAAAGCATTGTTTATATAAATAGACAAGAAGAGAAAGGCAAGGGAACAAGACTGGGATGTGCATCGGTGGGATGGGTTGATTACATTGAAAAATATAAACAGGCAAATTTGAAATAAACATGAGGGTCATGTATGGCTGAATGCTGATATATCAAGGATTATGATTAATCCAATTCTGTGCACCTGCATTCATTAAAAGACTTGTGAAGATGCTAATAGTAAACATATTGGACACGTAAAATGTACTACATTCTAAATATTTTATAGTAGTGCTTCACTTCTCTTAGTAGTTCTTGAAATAGGTATTACCCTCCTTCCACAAATGAGAAGACAGGCACAGGGAGGTTGAATAACTTAACCTGTGAACGTGTTAGTCGTTCAGTTGTGTCTGACTTTTTGACCCCATAGCCTGCCAGGTTCCTCGCCAGTGGAATTCTCCATGCAAAAAGACTGGAGTGGGTTGTTACTTGTTTTTCCAAGGGATTACGTCTGAGCCACCAGGGAAGCCCAACTTGTCTGTGGTCCATAATTATTAATAGTAATTGGCAGTCAGGATTCAGACCTGTGGCTGGCTCCAGTCTGTCCTCTTATTAATCATGGCTGTTATACTGCCTCCAGTGGACATAGGGCATATTGTCCTGCAGAATTTTTAAACTTGGTCAAAGGTGCAGCCTTTAATGGAGCTGGAATTCAAGGGAAGGGAAAGAGCTTGCTAGGGTCTGAGAAAGAAACTTTAGAATAGTGAAAGGTACTCTTTTTGAAAAGAGACCACAAGCAAGAAAGAACTTCAGGGAAGATGGTGGTCGTCTTCTAGATCCCTGAGTGAAAAAGATGTATAAGAGTTGTCGTGTTTTATTTTTTTTTTAATGCCTGCTTTGTGCTTCACATATGTAATGTTTAATCCTTACAGGAGCCCATAAAATTAGAGATATTACCGTAATTTCCATGTTACAGTTGAGGCTCCCTGGTGACTAAATGGACAGTGAAGCTAGGACCATTGATACCAGTAAAGAGGGAACTTCTGCTTTATTTGGAAGGCACTGAAAATCAATGGACGCGTTTAGAGGTGGGAGATAACCAAACCTCTTTTCTGTAATTGCCATACTGAGCTGAGACATGTGTTTTTTTTGTTTTTTTGGTTTTTTTTTGGTCTTTCTCTTGTCATAGGAAGTGCTGCTTCCGCCCATGGCAGGTGAGGGGTTGGCAGGCTACTGTCTCTTTGGGTGCTGCCAGACTGGACTCAACACTGTGCTCATTCCTTTCCCTTCTAGGTTTCTCTGCTCAAAACTCTGTTGCAGAAAATAGAAACACCAATGAACACCAAAAGGAGGACACAAAGATGTCTGACAGTAAACCATTTGTTAGATCTCAGGTGAGTCAGATTTTCTTCTGACTTAGCTCTCCAGTATGAGGAGCTCCCCTTTCTGATTTCTAGACCTCCCCTATCTAATTAAACTTCCTCATTTCCTTAAAGTCTTTATATAAACTTTACCTAACTGAGCCTTTCCCTTGTTTCTGTATCAGAATTGTCTTCTGACTCTTTGTATTTGCTTTCCTGCTTTTTCTCACACTTATTGCACCCCCACATACCATATCTTTAATGTTTTCTCTCTTTTCTTATCTCGGGAATTAAATTTTCATTGTTTATTATTCCATTTTATCTCCACTTTTGACTTAGTCAAAGCAACCCTCATGTGATTTGTACTATTATTATGGTATGCTCCTTTTTATATATGAAATAACTGTTGTGAATTTTAAAAAATTTGCTCCTTAATGCTCTTGTTAAATGATGTTTTAAAACCTAGAAGAAGCTAACATGTTGTGCTTCCTTTAGAAAAAAATTCATGGGTGGGGGAAGGCGTTTGACAATTAGGAAAACAAAATGTTTAAAAATGCTCCTTGAGGGAGAGGTAAGGGGAAAAGGGTTAAGAAACGTTGTTCTAGATGATCTGTTCCTGAGAATAGCCCGCTGTCCCTACAGTGTTCACGTCAAGGATCCCAAGTGAATATGCCCACAGAGACTACTGAGGTAATTTATAAAAGAGTTTGTAAGTGGGTGGATTATGACACACTGGGGGGCACATGCCCTATCTAAGGGGCAGCTATGACTCAACTTCAGCTAATGGTGCCATGTGAGAATGTGGACCCAGATCTCTAGATCTTCTGATTTTTTAAAGAGAAGTTAAAAAATCCAACTAATATGAATTATACCAATATTTTGGTGTTGGCAGATTTTGAAAAAAGAATAAAAAACACATGGGAGCCAAATAAACTCCTCTATAGAAGCTGGGCAGTTGGTACATGCTCTCTAGTTCATTGATCTGCATAATGTTTCCATGAAAACACAAAAGATGTATATTAGTGAAATGGGTATCATAGTCCTTATGTAGTCTTCCAATACTTGCTTTTTACATTCACCCTTCTGTTACCAAGAATGTTGCATGTAATTAATTAGTTTGTATTACTGCATTATTATTCCATGGTGTGATTATATGTGTGTTAGTCACTCAGTGATCATGGCATGTGGTCCCATCACTTCATGGCAAATAGATGTGGAAACAGTGGCTGACTTTATTTTGGGGGCTCCAAAATCACTGCAGATGGTGACTGCAGCCATGAAATTAAAGTATGCTTACTCCTTGGAAGAAAAGCCAAATAAATTAATTTAAAAAGAAATCGAGTTTCACCAGCCCACCCTGTTTACCTGTTGTTCAAGTTCAGATTAAAAAAAGAAAAAAAAGAAATAGGGTTTTCACCAGCCCACCCTGTTTACCTGTTGTTCAAGTTCAACTGACTGCAAAACCAACCCCCACTATTGTTCCTTCTCTAAGGAAAATCTGGCCAAACCACCATCTGCTGGGTTTGGGTAAATTCCAGGAGCTGGTGATGGACAGGGAGGCCTAGTGTGCTGTGGTTCATGGGGTCGCAAAGAGTCGGACATGACTGAGCGGCTGAACTGAACGCTCAGTTGTGTCTGACTCTTTGCAACTGCAGGGACTGTAGCCTGCCAGTCTCCTGTCCATGGACTTCTCCAGACAAGAATACTAGAGTGGGTTGCCATTCCTTTCTCCAGGGGATCTTCTCGACTCAGGGATTGAACCCGGGTCTCCTGCGTTGCAGGCAGATTCTTAACCATCTGAGCCACTGGGGAGCCCCAATATCATAATACATTTATCTCTTCTTCCATAAATGAATGTTTTGGTCTTTCTTTGGAGGTTATAAGACAGTACACATGAGCAGCTATACCTAGGAATAGGTATATTTCTGGACCCAAAGTGGTTTACCAATTTACATTTCCCTGGTGGCTCAGATGTAAAGCATCTGTCTGCAATGTGGGAGAACTGGGTTAGTCCCTGAATTGAGAAGATCCTCTAGAGAACGAAATGCCAACCCTCTCCAGTACTCTTGTTTGGAAAATTCCATGAATGGAGGAGCCTGGTAGGGTACAGTCCATAGGATCACAGAGTCGCACACAACTGAGCAACTTCACTTTTAGCATCTTTTAAGAGGTCTCAAAAGTCCACATTCTAACATTTTCCTTGGTGGCTCAGTCAGTAAAGAATCTGCCTGCAGTGCAGGAGATGGAGGTTCAATCCTTGGTCGGAAAGATCCCCTAAAAAGAAATGAGAACCCACTCTCTAGTATTCTTGCCTTGGAAATCCCCTGGACAAAAGAGCTTGCCTACAGTGGATGGGTCTCAAAGAGTCAGACATGACTGAGCAACTACACCACCACCACCAAGAGTCCACATTCTAGACAGTATTTGGTATTGTCAGACTTCTTAATTTTTGTTAGTTGAACGGGTATAAAGTCATACTTTGTCATTTTGAAATGCATTTTCTTACTATAATAAGATTGGCTATCTCTTCATATTTATGAGCTGTTTGTGTTTTATGGAGGAGTCACTGAGTCTTAACCTATCCGCACTCACAGAACTTATAAAAGAGAACCAGAACTTAAACCCAATTGTCACTTTTTCCTGAGATTGAGGTATACCGCTCAGCTTTTATTTTCATTTTTCTCTCTTTATAAAGGATCTTTCTCCTCCAACACAAATCTCTAAAAATTAACAGCGGGAGCTATCTCAAAAATGTTCCCACTTCTCTCAGACTTCAACACCAAAGAAAGATGTACTTCTTTTTTCTGTTTCTTTTTTATGTTTTAAATTATGAAAGTATGATAACACATTTATAGGAGTCTTGGAGAGTCCAGATCAAAGTTACATACAGTTCCACTATGTGGTGGTTGGTGGTTTAGTCGCTAAGTCATGTCCAATTCCTGTGACCACATGGACTGTAGCCTGCCAGGATACTCTGTCCATGGGATTCTCCAGGCAAGAGTACTGGAGTAGGTTGCCATTTCCTTCTCCAGGGGGTCTTCCCAACCCAGGAATCAAACCTGAGTCGCCTGCATTGCAGGCAGATTCTCTACCAACTGAGCTATGAGGGAAGGTCCACTATAAAATACAATTATTTTTAAGTAGATAAATTAAGATTCTTAGTTGCACTTTCAATATCAAACTCAAAATTAATAGAATGAATAAAAGTAGAAAGATATAGTAGATCTGAAAAGCACTATGAACCAGTTCAACAGAATTCAGATTTATGTAGTTTTCACACAAGAGAATCCAAATTCTATTCAAGTTCCCATAAACTATAAACTAGGAGACACTAGAACATATCCAGGGACATAAAACAAAGTACAAAAATGTCATGGTCTGAAGGTATTGAAATTATATAGAGTCTGTTCTCTTATCACATAATTTCTTATGTTAGAAATTAATACCAAAAGATATTGGAAAATAACCCATATATTTTCAAGTGAAGTGTGACATTTCCCAGGAGGGATCTTTGACTTAGCCATTGAAAGCCTCTATAAAGTTAGAAGACTGAAAAAAACAGAGGGTGATTGCAGAGAATAAAGCATTTTAATGAGAAAGACTTAAAGGAAAGATACACTTTTAAGTCTCTGAAACCTTTGGATTAGAGTCTTTCTGCTTGTCTGAATGTCTGCTTTATGGTCAGTCCCCTCTTATCAGGCACCTTTCCCCTCTTTGGGATAATTCCGGATTTCAATCATTTAGGAGTATGTCTGGCATTTCAGGAGTTGGTGACTTTCGAGGATGTGGCTGTGGACTTCAGTCCAGAGGAATTACCCTACCTCAGTGCTTCTCAGAGGAACCTCTACCAGGAGGTGATGCTGGAAAATTACAGGAACCTGGTCTCCCTCGGTAAGCTGTGATGACCAAAATTGTTTCCGGAATTGGCAATTTGCCACTTGTCCCTAGTGGCAAAATCTTTGGAAACAGGCTTTATTTTTCTTGGGTGTAAATTTACGCTTTCCCTATTATCTCGAGTCTTTAAAAACCAGGCTGGGAGTTCTGAGAGTACAGGACAGAACCCCCAAGTTACAAGTCTCCTTCTTCAACAGGGTACCAGTTCCCTAAACCTGACATTATCTCACAGCTGGAAGAGGAGGAGTCACATGCTAGAGGGGAAGACGGGAGTACAGTGACATCTCAAGGTGAGCAGTGAGACCGGAATCCTGGGGAGACAACCCTGCTCAGTGAGCAGGGGCTGGGAACTGGTCCTCAGAGCCCACTCAGCTTAGGGAGAAGGCTGGTAGGTGCTTTCACGTCAGGGGCTCATATGGCCTCACCGCATCATTCTCACTCAGTACTTCATCTCCTCTCCGAAGCTCATCTCTTCTCTCCTGCTCAGCTCCAGGGAGACCAGTTTCCCTGTCCTCTAGTGTTCAAGCCTCTGCATTCATCTGTGCCTTTCCCCTGACAGCTAGAAACCAGAGGTCTTTCCTCTCTCACTGAGACAAGTGAAAACCTTGGTGTGATACCACTGTTCTTTCCAGCCCCACTCAGGGAGTTGACTTTATAAAGCACAAACTTTTGATCAGGTTCTTAAAAGAAAAAGAAAATCCAAACTTCTAGCAAAACATTTAAATCCATCCCATTCTGGCCTAAAAGTCACTTCCACCTTCATCTCTCATCAGTTCAGTTCACTTCAGTCGCTCAGTCGTGTCCAACTCTTTGTGACCCCATGAATTGCAGCACGCCAGGCCTCCCTGTCCATCACCAACTCCCAGAGTTCACTCAGACTCCCGTCCATCGAGTCAGTGATGCCATCCAGCCATCTCTTCCTCTGTCGTCCCGTTCACCTCCTGCCCCCAATCTCTCCCAGCATCAAAGTCTTTTCCAATGAATCAACTCTTCGCATGAGGTGGCCACAGTACTGGAGTTTCAGCTTTAGCACCATTCCTTCCAAAGAAGTCCCAGGGCTGATCTCCTTCAGAATGGACTGGTTGGATCTCCTTGCAGTCCAAGGGACTCTCGAGAGTCTTCTCCAACACCACAGTTCAAAAGCATCAATTCTTTGGCGCTCAGC
>SJYC01027851.1:0-31136 GCA_006408675.1 Madoqua kirkii | reverse complement strand
TTATCTTGGTCTTGAAAATCTTTTTTATACAGTTCTTCTTGCCACCACTTCTTAATATCTTCGGCTTCTGTTAGGTCCAGACCATTCCTGTCATTTATCAAGCCCATCTTTGCATGAAATGTTCCCTTGGTATCTCTGATTTTCTTGAAGAGATCTCTAGTCTTTCCCATCCTGTTGTTTTCCTCTATTTCTTTGCATTGATCGCTGAAGAAGGCTTTCTTATCTCTTGTTGCTATTCTTTGGAACTCTGCATTCAGATGCTTATATCTTTCCTTTTCTCCTTTGCTTTTCGCTTCTCTTCTTTTCACAGCTATTTGTAAGGCCTCCCCAGACAGCCATTTTGCTTTTTTGCATTTCTTTTCCATGGGGATGGTCTTGATCCCTGTCTCCTGTACAATGTGATGAACCTCATTCCATAGTTCATCAGGCACTCTGTCTATCAGATCTGGACCCTTAAATCTATTTCTCACTTCCACTGCATAATCATAAGGGATTTGATTTAGGTCATACCTGAAAGATCTAGTGGTTTTCCCTACTTAAGTCTTAATTTGGCAATAAGGAGTCCATGATCTGAGCCACAGTCAGCTCCTGGTCTTGTTTTTGCTGACTGTATAGAGCTTCTCTTTGGCTGTAAAGAATATAATCAATCTGATTTCGGTGTTAACCATCTGGTGATGTCCATGTGTAGAGTCTTCTCTTGTGTTGTTGGAAGAGGGTGTTTGCTATGACCAGTGCATTCTCTTGGCAAAACTCTATTAGTCTTTGCCCTGCATCATTCTGCATTCCAAGGCCAAATTTGCCTGTTACTCCAGGTGTTTCTTGACTTCCTACTTTTGCATTGCAGTCTCCTCTAATGAAAAGGAAATTTTGGGGGGATGTTAGTTCTAAAAGGTCTTTTAGGTCTTCATAGAACCATTCAACCTCAGCTTCTTCAGCATTACTGGTTGGGGCATAGACTTGGATAACTGTGATATTGAATGGTTTGCCTTGGAAATGAACAGAGATCATTCTGTCGTTTTTGAGATTGCGTCCAGGTACTGCATTTCAGACTCTTTTGTTGACCACGATGGCTACTCCATTTCTTCTGAGGGATTCCCGCCCGCAGTAGTAGATATAATGGTCATCTGAGTTAAATTCACCCATTCCAGTCCATTTTAGTTCGCTGATTCCTAGAATGTCAACATTCACTCTTGCCATTTCTTGTTTGACCACTTCCAATTTGCCTTGATTCATGGACCTGACATTCCAGGTTCCTATGCAATATTGCTCTTCACAGCATCAGACCTTGCTTCTAACACCAGTTCCATCCACAACTGGGTATTGTTGTTGCTTTGGCTCCATCCCTTCATTCTTTCTGGGGTTATTTCTCCACTGACCTCCAGTAGCATATTGGTCACCTAATGACCTGGGGAGTTCCTCTTTCAGTATCCTATCATTTTGCTTTTTCATACTGTTCATGGGATTCTCAAGGCAAGAATACTGAAGTGGTTTTCCATTCCCTTCTCCAATGGACCACATTCTGTCAGACCTCTCCACCATGACCCGCCCATATTGGGTGGCCCCACATTCATGGCTTAGTTTCATTGAGTTAGACAAGGCTGTGGTCCTAGTGTGATTAGATTGACTAGTTTTCTGTGAGTATGGTTTCAGTGTGTCTGCCCTCTGATGCCCTCTTGCAACACCTACCATCTTGGATTTCTCTTACCTTGGGCGTGGGGTATCTCTTCATGGCTGCTCCAGCAAAGTGCAGCCGCTGCTCCTTACCTTGGACGAGGGGTATCTCCTTACCATCGCCCCTCCTGACCTTGAACGTGGAATAGCTCCTTTAGGCCCTCCTGCGCCCACACAGCCACTGCTGCTTGGGCTTCCCTTGCGGCTCAGATGGTAAAGAATCTGCCTGCAATGCAGGAGACCTGGGTTCGATCCCTGGGTTGGGAAGATCCCCTGGAGAAGGGAAAGGCTACCCACTCCAGTATTCTGGCCTGGAGAATTCCATGGACTGTACAGTTCATGGTATCATAAAGAGTCAGACACGACTGAGCGACTTTCATCTCTCATAGATACTCCTAATAGAACCCTGTGTTGCTGCTCCCCAGGTTTCTGTCCTTTTCATAGTTCAGTGTCTGCTCAGAATAAGCTTGCCACCCACTTCACTGCTTGCTGAGCCCTAATGCCTTCCCCTCCCTGATCTTTTTCTCTTCCCAAAAGAAATTAATCCCCCAAACTCCTTTTGTACATTTATAGCCTGATTAGAGTCTTTATACAGACTTATGAACATCCAGTTGGATAACGCTTTGCTCAAAAATCGACATTTATAAATGTTAAGTTGAATGGGTAAAACGAGAGATTGAGAGGCAAGAAAAGAGTTGGAATTCTTTTGATTTATTCTGAGTGAGAGATTGTTGACCGGTGTATTCCAGTGTTTCTTCAATAGTCCTACAGAGTTATGATTATAGAGGTTCTTTAGGAAAAAAAGTGTTCCCTAACAAGGTCAGTTAGAGAAATGCTGCTTCTTATATCTCCCCCCTTTGAGATCTGAGACGCTGGTTAAGGGATCTGAAGAGTCCGACAGGAGCGAAAGCTGACTTGCATCACACGGTATCGCCCAGATTGATCTGACAGCAGAATCCCTTTATGGCCATAGTTTATTAGTTCCTCCATACAGCAGTGCTGTGCCAAGCATGGTCTGGAAGCTGCAGCCAAGCCCCAGTCCCGCCTCTTTCTCTGGTTTCCTCATTCTCCTGCCGGTGTCTCTGGCATCTTCGTCAGCGTTCAGTCCTCCTAGATGATCTCTTTGGCCTCACTCTTACCTGTCCTTGCTTACTCTCTTCTCCATCCTTCTCCCAGTCTCTCCTTAGGTTTCCAGAAAAGTCAAACCTCTGTACTAACTATTCTGTAATTTTTGGTCTCTTTCTTCTGTCTCTACTGTAATGATGTTTCTCTCTGAGTAAAAATAGTAGAGGACCTTTTACATTTCTTTTAGATTGGGAGGAACAATCAGAAACCAATTATCTAACTCCAGAGCAAAGCCTGCCTGTAGAAATATCATCCTTGGGGGCAGGAATAGAGGATTTGGAGGCAGGTGACTCCTGGTGTACCCACACAGGAGAGTCTGCTGATGATCCTCTGGAGTCGCAACAAGTCAAGCCGGCAGAAGTTTTGAGTCTCACAGAAATGAGTGACCCCAAGACCCTTACTCAGGAAGGAAGCTATGAGGGTGATCAACCAGAGAAAAGCTCAGAACTTAACAAACCATCGGAGAGTCTTCCTGGAAAGGATCCCCAGGAGCGTACTACTCCTGGAGTCTGCACCAGGTCCCAGCTGCCCACAACTTGTTTTTCCTCCAAGAGAACAAACACTACAGATGTGAATTTTGCGAAAGAAATTTTAGTACCCGACCAGGCCGGGAGAAACACCAGCAGATCCATACGGGGAAGAAGCCCTTTGTATGTAAACAGTGTGGGGAAGCCTTCTACCTCATGCCACACCTCACCAGACATCAGAAGATTCACTCATGTGGGAAGTCCTTGACCCAGTGTGCAGATGTCTACAGCCACATGAGAATTCAGAGTCAAGACTGCCATAAGTGTTTCCAGTGCGGCAAAGCTTTTATCCAGGCTACGCATCTTTTCCAGCATCTCAAAGCCCACAGAGCAGCAGTAGCCCTGCCGCTTGAGTTGCCCCGAAACAAGAAGTATTTGATTCGATATAAGCGGCAGCACGACTACGTTGGAGAAAGAGCCTGTCAGTGTTGCGACTGTGGCAGGCGGTTCCGTCAGAGTTCACACCTCACCCAGCACTACAGGATTCACGCTCAGGAGAGGCCTTACCAGTGCCAGCTGTGTGGGAAGTGTTTCAGCCAGCCATCCTACCTCACTCAGCATTACCAGCTCCACTGCCAAGAGAAGCCCCTTGAGTGCCGTCACTGTTGAAAAACCTCCCGTCAGAGCGTTCTCAACATCGTAGGCTTTCTCCTAGAGAGAGACCCTTTGAGTGCTCTGGATGTTAACCCACCTCATTAACAACTTGAAGATGTGTCATGGTGTAGTCAGAAGACAGCAAGAGGTTGCAAGGGGATAGAACAGTCTTTTTGCAGATGGACAGCACGTGTGTCAGTCACTGAAGCAGAAAACCTCACGGAGTATTTTTGTTGCATGGGAAAGAAGCTGATGGATTTTGCCCTTCTCTGGTGGTGTCCATAGAACGGAGAACCTTGATTTTGACATCCCAACAAAAAATTTGTGACTGGCAGGTGGGCTCCAGACAGGAACTCTGTTGCCTGAATTTTTACAGGAGTGTTGACATACAGTATCTTTACCACATGGGATGTATCAGCAGAGGGCATATAAAAAGGTTTTTGAGGTGTACCTATAGCGATCAATCCACAAAGCTGAAGTAATTGGTAATGTGTTTACACAGTAGTTCAAATTTTGAAAACATTGCCGTAGGTATTATTTGATCTTTTAAGGAATGCTGCACTGTACCTAGTTTGACGACATTTGTTTCATAGTTACAGATAGAGCAAACTTGAAACTCCAAGTTGTCATTTGATTTGACCTGGGTTTTCAGTGATGGAGCAGGAACTGAACCCCAGCTTGTTTTGGTTCAATTATGTGGTTTCTGAGAGTCCATGAGATACTTATTTTAAACCTTGGTGCTCAACCCAGGTTTGTTTTATTCCTGTCACATCCTCTCTGAAGGAAAGTGATAGCTGTACTGACTGAAGCCACCTTCCTTTTTAGTAATTTCAGTGTTATTTCATGTTCAGTCAGATGGGGACACTTGTAGTATTAGGGGATCAGAAAGATTTTTAAAGTGAAGTTCTGATAGCCATTTCTCTTACAGTTTAGGATTAGATGAATTTGGGGGACACTGATCAGGGAAGTATATTTTTGCTAAACATTTTCTTGTACTTGGTCTTGTAGATCGTAAATCTGCTACTGATCAAATAGAATTTTTTGTAAGTTTATATTCGAGGGTTTAGGGTTTTGTATTTTTGAAAAAGGAAGGAGTATTTGAAAGCTGTTTCTGTTCTTGGACTCTGGCATCGTCAGCACAGCCAGCCTCACCTAAAGTCTTATTTCTACTCTGGGCATACTTCACTCAAAAGTATTAGCCATGATTGCACTAAAAACCCCTTTCATACCACACTGTTCTAATATAAAGGTTTTGCATCACCGACTCGAATGGTGGTCAGATGCAAAGACATGGGAACCAGGTGGACCTGGTGTCTCAGAATCTGACTCCTTGCCTGGCAGGGTGGCTTGTGTCTGTCGTTATTCACGGCCTTGCCTTTTCTCATCCTGCCATTTCTGATTTATGACGTGTGGCTCCAGAGTCATGAAATTAAAAACAAGCATGACTCATAGGACCTGCACCAGCCAGATGAGCACTTGCTCCACGTGAGCGCTCACTCACAGCCCCTCTGCCCCGTTTCCCAAGGGCCCTCCCTCGCTGGCCCTGTTTCCTCCCACGGACCACCCTCCCACCCCCTGCACGTCTGTTTCTGATTCTGCCACCACTACCTCAGAGGAACACAGTGTCAGTGGGGCTTATTGTTGATGTTGTTAATTAGCCTTTATTTGTTTCTCTTTGTAAATTATAAAGGTCTCTCAGGAGAAACTTTGAGGAGAGCTTCCAATTTCTCCTCAAACTTTTACCTACTGAATTCTAGCATCTAGCAAGTGGATTTTACCTACAGCCATTTTTACTCTGTCATACTATAGTGGTGATTTTTAATTTTCCTCATCTCTTCTACACTTAGTAATTAGGATTCTGTGAGGAAAAGTTGCTTCCCTACCCTCTTGCTCAGTAACTTATCTCTATCAGGGTGGACTTGCGGCCTGGGCTGTAATTCAGCACGAAGGCTGCTTATTTTAGAGTTTTTCCAGCTGTGGCCACTGGGAGTCCTTTCATGTTGGCTCCTATGCCTTTGCAGCAAGACCCCATCCTTTTCTGAACTGTTGTAATTTTTCCTTAATCTCTCCGTTCAGCTCCAGGCAAACCCTGTCATTTCTTCATGATAACATCTACTGCATGAAACCTGCTTCTTTCCCCGGGATCGTAGCTTTACTCAGTGCCCTTGTCAGTCTGCCATTTCATTTCTTCCTTCACCATTCTTGCTAAATCTACATACTACCTCAATTATTATTTTGGTCAACACACTTTGTTTCAGTTAAGTCATCTCTGTTTTTTTTAACCTCAGTGTATCTACCTAAAAAGGAAAATTTCAGATCAACTCAAAGTGTCCTACCCAGACCATAAGCAAATTTTCCTAGTCATTTCCCAGATGTCCTTTTATAGCTGGCTTGTTTGAATCTGGATCCACATGTGCTCCATTGATTGCATTTAATTGTCTGATTTCAAGTTTCTCAATCTAAAGCAATCTCCTCTCACTTTTTCTTAATGCCTTGTGTGACCCCAAGAAAAATGTAGAAATATATTTCCCCCCTCTCTCCACCCAATTCCTAATATAGCTAACAGTTTTAATACTCTTTATATTAAGGTTTAACTTTTTAAAATTTAGAAGCACTCATTTTTAAATTTATTTTTAATTCTGATAAATACATGACATAAAATTAACCATCCCAAGCACTTTTAAGTGTACACCAGTGTTAAGTGGAGTCACAGTATTGTGTGGTGGACACTCAGGACTTTTTCATCTTGAAAAACTCAAATTCTGCATCCATTAAACAGTAACTCCCTGTCCCCCCCCCAAATCAGTGATGATCGATGGCAATCATCGTTCTAGCTCTCTCTTTCTAAGCTGTGTGCGACCATGCAAGGAGCGCTGGCAGAAGCAAGGTCGGTTGCCCTGTGGAATGCCCCCGTCTAAATGTGCCCGTGTGCCTCCTGTGGTTTCCTTAGCTTTTCCCTCTCTCTGTATTGTCTGTAACTGGAAGCTAACGCGTACTTTGGAGAGTTTAATTTGATTCATCCTCAGCTGCTTTGGCAAGAATACCTCGTAGGTGGTTTTGTGTACTGTGTATCGTATCCCATCAAGCTTTTTTCCCTTCCCAAAGGTCTAGGCTCTTGAAGTCATTCTCCAAGCCACTGCACCATTCACAGGCAGGAAGGTTTCAGGGTTTTCACCATGTGTGAACTCTTCATGATCCATCTACATGTTCCTTCTTCACCACCTCTTCTAGACTTTTCTTTATGTGCCTCCCTCCATTACTCCATCCTGGTCTGTAGAGATTTGGATTAAGTGGTATAGAGACTCCTTGAGGGTCTGCTGTGGGTCGTCTGTCGAGGGCCCTGGGCCAAGGTAACTCTGGAAAGCCAGGGAGCATCAGACTTGACTCTGTTCCAATGCTTCTTTCATACCACAGATGGCAGCGGTGACAGCATGGATAGTTAACTCTGCCGGTCTTCCCTGGACTAGCAGGAATCTATGGGATGTGCACACGCCACTGCCTCCATACTTTACAAGCTGAACTTGAGCTGCCTGTGGTGGCAGGTACCTCAGCCTGTTACCTCTCACCTTGCTGCTTTTGTTACTGCTGGGTTAGTGGGCCCCCAAGGATAATGCTATTCTTTCTGGCTTTTCCCAACCAATTCTTAATAAATCAGACAATTTGGGCACTGCACTTATACTCAGGTTAATATTTTTTTAATTTAGAAGCACTCATGTTTTAAGCTTTCTTTGATTATGCAAGTAATACATATCCGTTAAAGACAATTAGAAAATACTTTGAGGTTTTGGTTTTTTGGTTTTTTAATATTTGTATTTTCCTGTCTTAGATATACTTGCTGCTGAAAGAGGTATACACTGTTCAGACATTTTTTTCCTGTGTAAAGGTTTATATAGATTTTTAAATAAAATGCATACTACTTTAAAAGTTGCAATTTTTCTTCTAATATAGTGTGAATATCTTCCTACATTCCTAAATGTATCCCCCAGTTGCATCTTTCAGGACTGCCTGATACTTGGTTGCATAGATGTGGCCTAGTTTATTTCACTAGACTTCTAGGGTTGGAAACTGGGGATACTGTTCTTTATCTCTTTTTCTTATTCCATTATGAACCTTTAAAAAATTAAAAAAAATTTTTTTAAGCAAAAAAACACAAAAAACCAAAAAATTTTATTTTTATTTAGTTATAATTAACATACTGTATTATATGAGGATGGGGTGATAGACCGGAAGGTGCAAGGGATTAAGAAGTACAAACTTCCAGCTATAAAGTAAGTCACAGGAATATAATGTACAAATAGGGAATACAGTCAGTAATATTGTGACAGCTTTGTGGTGGCAGATGGTAACTGGGCTCGTTGTGGTGATTGTTCGGTAATGTATAAGAATACTCCCTCCCTGTGTTGTACACCCAGACTTATCTCTTACGTGTGCATTGCTTCCCCATTACCTCCTGAATCTTGTAATCTCCATCAGCAACTTGCTCTGATGTCTTTGCATGTGGTTGTGCTCCCCAAGGAGAAGTTTCCAGCAATAGACTTTCTAGGCCAAAAGGTATGTGTATCTTGAAGGCTTTGGAAGCACTCCTGGCCTTCTCTCCTCAAGGTCTAAAAGATTTTTAGGTTTTTTTTTTTTCTCTTGGGAGCAACTGAACTACTCAACTCTCCCCTGTACTCACTTTCTCCATGAAGAATTTGCACTCTTAACCCCTCTTAGGGAATAAGAGGGCTGATGTCAGGCTTGGAAAGGTCCACAGACGAAGTAGTTTGTTCAGACCCTCATTTTACCAGTTGTGTTAGGTTTACTTACCTCATTAAATAGTATTAAGCATATTAAATAAAATTTGAGAAGCACAGCAGGCTAGTAAACTACCCCGGGTGCTCTCATCAGAGCACACACCCAGGACCACGCTTGTGTTCCCTGGCTGAGGAGCCCCTTAGCAGGGCAGGGAGAGCCTGGGCTTTGGAACCAGGCAGACCTGAAGCCAGAGCCAGCCCCCTCCTCAGAAGCTGATCAACCTCACTTTCTTAGGAAATGCGGGGACAGTGCCTCCCCTTGGAGCTCTTGAAAGGCCTGGAGCTTGTCTGTGCAGCAGAGTCTAACAGTGCCTGGTACACAGTAGGCACTCAGGGGTGCTTAAAGTTCTCTTAGTGATAGCTAATAAACTACAGAATTATAAACCACAGCCATACATCAGACACAGCCATATCTTATCATATTTTAGTATTCACTGTACTGAAAAAAATTTTTTTGAGTAAACATTTTTCATATAATTACAGATTTAAAGTCCTCTTTTTCTCACTAATTTGTAATGACAATTTTAAAATGACAGTGATGTAAAGGTTCGATTAACAAATCACAGAGCACTGTATTTGTAATTGTTTGCTTAAGATAGATTTCAAAAAGTGGTATTACCAGATGAGATGTGAAAAGCATTTCTGTGATTCTCAAAAGATAGTGCAGAATTTGTTTCCTGAGGGGCAGCACTCACAGCCGCCAGCTCAGGGCAGGGCGGGAGGAGGGTGGGCAGGGATGTGCATAGCTAATTAATCACACTGGCCCTGAACCTGACGACTGGCCCACAGCCTTTCTCAACATAACACTCCAGATCAGACAGACTCAGCAGTTCATATTTGCAAAGAATGTCTTTGCCACACCTGGTATAAATAAATAAGATTTGAACAACTTTGCCAGCATTGGATATTCATTACTTAACCAACAAAATGTTCGCCTGTTTGATAAGCCAAAAAGGTGATTCTTGCTAACTCATGAATCCCTCCCACGTGTGTATGCTTTTAAACTCTGTGTATGATCTAGGCCTTTTGCCCATTTTACTGTTGTGTCTTTGTGCCTTTTCTTTTTTTTTCTGATTTGCAGGAACTGGTTTTCCTTTTTTTCAGGTATGCATTTCTGAAGGATTCCTGCTGTTCATTTGAGAGCAGTACTTGACTCATTAAAAACAATTTCAATTTTACCAAAAGGTAGATCTCTCTCTGCCTCGCTGTCCCCCACCCCCACCCCAGTGCACCATGAACACCATTCACATTCTGGGCATTTTGGTTTGTTTTCTCTCTCTCTCTTTTTTTTTTTTTTTTTGGCTGCATATACTGCATGCGGGATCTTAGTTTCCCAAACAGGGATTGAACCTGAGCCCCCTGTGTTGGGAAGCGCAGGGTGTTAACCACTGGACCGCCAGGGAAGTCCTGTTTTCTTATAATTTACAAATAATTACCAGACTATGGAGGTGTTTGCCTCTAGGGAGCAGTGGGGAGGCACTCTGGTTCCTTGGTGCCTCTGTTCTGTCTCACCTGCCGTGGCTGCATCACCTGTTTTAAGATGCTCATAGTTTTCCTTTAGCTGTGATCACCCCATGTGTGCATGGCATGTTTTTCCATGTGATTGGACGCCTCACACACTGCTCTCCGTGTGATTGGACACCGCACGCACTGCTCTCCATATGATTGGACGCCTCACACACTGCTCTGCGTGTGATTGGACGCCTCACACACTGCTCTCCGTGTGATTGGACACCGCACGCACTGTGCTCCATATGATTGGACGCCTCACACACTGCTCTGCGTGTGATTGGACGCCTCACACACTGCTCTCCATGTGATTGGACACCGCACGCACTGTGCTCCATATGATTGGACGCCTCACGCACTGCTCTCCATGTGATTGGACGCCTCACACACTGCTCTCCGTGTGATTGGACGCCTCACACACTGCTCTGCATATGATTGGACACCTCACATTGCTCTCCATGTGGTTGGACGCCTCATGCATTGCGCTCCATGTGATTGGACGCCTCACACACTGCTCTCCGTGTGATTGGACGCCTCACACACTGCTCTGCATATGATTGGACACCTCACATTGCTCTCCATGTGGTTGGACGCCTCATGCATTGCGCTCCATGTGATTGGACGCCTCACACACTGCTCTCCGTGTGATTGGACGCCTCACACACTGCTCTGCATATGATTGGACACCTCACATTGCTCTCCATGTGGTTGGACGCCTCATGCATTGCGCTCCATGTGATTGGACGCCTCACACACTGCTCTCCGTGTGATTGGACGCCTCACACACTGCTCTGCATATGATTGGACACCTCACATTGCTCTCCATGTGGTTGGACGCCTCATGCATTGCGCTCCATGTGATTGGACGCCTCACACACTGCTCTCCGTGTGATTGGACGCCTCACACACTGCTCTGCATATGATTGGACACCTCACATTGCTCTCCATGTGGTTGGACGCCTCATGCATTGCGCTCCATGTGATTGGACGCCTCACACACTGCTCTCCGTGTGATTGGACGCCTCACACACTGCTCTGCATATGATTGGACACCTCACATTGCTCTCCATGTGGTTGGACGCCTCATGCATTGCGCTCCATGTGATTGGACGCCTCACACACTGCTCTCCGTGTGATTGGACGCCTCACACACTGCTCTGCATATGATTGGACACCTCACATTGCTCTCCATGTGGTTGGACGCCTCATGCATTGCGCTCCATGTGATTGGACGCCTCACACACTGCTCTCCGTGTGATTGGACGCCTCACACACTGCTCTCCATGTGATTGGACGCCTCACACACTGCTCTCCATGTGATTGGACGCCTCACACACTGCTCTCCATGTGATTGGACACCGCACGCACTGTGCTCCATATGATTGGACGCCTCACACACTGCTCTCCGTGTGATTGGACGCCTCACACACTGCTCTCTGTGTGATTGGACGCCTCACATACTGCTCTGCATATGATTGGACACCTCACATTGCTCTCCATGTGGTTGGACGCCTCATGCATTGCGCTCCATGTGATTGGACGCCTCACACACTGCTCTCCGTGTGATTGGACGCCTCACACACTGCTCTCCGTGTGATTGGATGCCTCACACACTGCTCTCCATGTGATTGGACCCCTCACGCACTACTCTGTCACCCTGGCCAGCCGCGCTCCCCTTGTTCTGCACAGTGTGCCCAGAGATTTATCCGTGTGGCCCTCCCTCTGTTTGAATGTTTAACTTAGTTCTGGTTTTTCACAGTTGTAAAGAATACTGTGGTGAACATTTTGGTCCTTAAAATATTTTTCTAAACTTAAGATTCTTTAAGACTTCACCAGAGGGGAGTTCCTGTATCAGAAGGGGAATGATTGTGTTGGAAGGGGAATACTTCTTCAAGGTTCCTGATACACATCTAAGTTTTCTTTCGAAAACACACCAGTTCACACTGCCACCATTAACTCCTGTGTTTTCCACACATTCTCCTTAGCATTACGTATCAAGAGTACCTTTCACCTTTGCTAATTTAACAAGGGAAAGGACATCTAATTTTAATTGTATTCATTTAGGTTTTAAGGACACTGAATATTTTCCTCTGAGCTTCTTAAGCAATTATGTTTCTTCTCTTTGCATTCATTGTCTGTGTGGCTTTAATATCTTCCAATCAATTTGAGCAGTCTCTTTGTTAAAAAAAGGGTATTATCTGTCTTCGTTTTGGCCATAAACATTTTCCCATTTGGATAACTTTTTTGACAAGGTTTCAGTTGTTACGTAGCTCAATTCTTCTGATATCTTTTCTAAACCTAAAAATCTAACCTGTAAACATTAATGGTTTATTCTGCAGTTTTATTATATAGAATATACTTTATTACTGAATTTACTTTGAATGTATTATGTGAAAATAAAAATGGTCTCCCATTAATTTTAGTAAATGACATCAATTTTAGTAAATGACACATTGTCATATTGTTACTTTAGAATACAGTTCTATATCTGTATCATCCAAATTGTTGGGTTTTCACCCTTTCCATATCCTAGATCTACATTTTTAGCTCGCATATAGCCTTATATGAGTTTCTATCCTTACGCCTTTAGAAAGCAGATTATGTGCATGTGTGTTTATATGAGAAAGATAAGATTGTTACTCTTCTGAATAAAAAATTTGTTTGCCAGTTAAAAACAGCTGTCTGATGATAATTGAAGTGAACTTACAAATCAGTTAGGAAGAAGCGACCTTGCTACATTCATTGCATCCAGGAATATGGCGTCCTTCTATGCATTCAAGTGTTCCTATGAGCTGGCAGAGCTCTGTGGGTTTCTGTTTCTCTCCCAAGTCTCCCCTAGTTACCCCACACACTGCTGCAGTCCTAGGCTTCACTGTGTAGGCTTTCTCTCGTTTGTTATAATCCCCCCAAAGCCAGCGCCCTAGGAGTGGGGTCACTATTCCTAGCGTTGCCCACTGCATGCACTCAAGCTGGCCAAACCCTGTGCTTCCAGAGGCAGGTGGGGCCACAGATCATCCCAAGGAAAAGGCAGGGAAAGCGCAGCATTAAGTATGTGAGCACACGTGCACATACGGGTCTCTTATAAAAACCACCCCCGTACTCCACGCCCAGCCTCAGTTTTGAATCTCCTCTCACTCCGGGGCCAGGGCTGGGACCCAGGCCGTCTGGTTATCAGGTCTCCTCCCAGGGGGGCCCTGAAAGAGGAAAGAAGTTCAGGACCCGGTGCCGTGATGCCCGGCCCACGTCAGCCTTTGCGATAAAAGACTGGTTTGGATCAGTTGACCATAGGTTTCGACGTGTTTCCTTGGGCTTGGGTTTTTCTTGTGGGGTGGGGCAGGGTTGACCTGCGGGATCTTAGCTCTCCCTACCAATTATAGGAGCCGGCCAGAGCTCCAGAGGGTGGCGCCTGACTGGGAAGCACTGTCTCCTGATTTCTTTTAGTTTTGTTCTGTTATAGAAAGCAAATCCAAAATTAAGTGTCCAGTTTTAACCACATTTTTAAAAAAGCCAACCCAGTTCACTCCACAATCCCAGGTCTTCCTACCTGTAACTTCCCCGTGAGTCCTTTGCCTAGAAAAAAGGACCGTCGCCCTCTTCAGTCTCCAGGTCTTCAGGAAACACTCAAATAAAAGTCGTGGACCATCACTTAATATAAGGAGATCCAGATACTGCAGGAGGAGAAGGGGGTGGCAGAGGATGAGGTGGGCGAATGTCCTCACCGACTGAGCGGACACGAGTCTGAGCAAGCTCTGGGGGATGGGAAAGCACAGGGAAGCCCGGCGCACTGCAGCCCACGGGGTCGCCAAGAGTCGGACACGGCTTAACGACAGCAACAGATATACGGGCGAGCTCACGGAGCCACCTGAGGGCGCTGAGATGCCGCAGGGGCTCAAAGGCCCCGTGCTTGGCACCGAGCGCTGGCCCAGCTACACTCCAGCTGAGCTCAGGTGGGCTTTTCAGATATCCTGCTGGCTATGCAAAGTGCCAGTGAATAGAATAGTAGTCTGCAATAAGAGAGAAGAGTCGTGTTTACTTACGATAGAAAAGCCTTGATTTTCATAAGCCAAACAGGGCCAACCTGAAGGTCATCTTCCCAGATTATTCTGAGAAGCTGCTCCAAGTTCTCAGCACGGTTTTATATATCGTCAGAACAAAGGCTGTCAGAAGGCCAAGCGCTGGAGAACTGATGCTTTTGAAGTGTGGTGCTGGAGAAGATGTTTGAGAGTCCCTTGGACAGCAAGGAAATCAAACCAGTCCATCCCAAAGGAAATCAACCCTCAATATTCATTGGAAGGACTGATGTTGAAGCTCCAATACTTTGGCCACCTGATATGAAGAACGGACTCTGGAAAAGACCCTGATGCTGGGAAAGATTGAGGGCAGGAGGAGAAGGGGGCGACAGACGGTGAGATGGTTGGATGGCATCAGCCACTCGATGGACATGAGTTTAGGCAAACTCTGGGAGACAGTGGACAGGGGAGCCTGGCGTGCTGCCGTCCATGATGTCACGATTAGTCAGACGTAACTTAGCCGCTGAAAAACAATGGAACAAAAACGTTAAACAAGTCAGGGGGATTATATTTCTTCAGTGTTAAGAGAGAGACCAACACATACATATCAAGTCAGTGTGGACTTGGCACCTGGGAAGGGAGTCTTACTATCAAAGAAGGACAAACCCTGCCGACCCAGAAGGAGGGTCTTTAACCTTTATTTTTAACATGGACATTATTTCTGGTCAAGGTGCCCTCTTCCTAAATAATTGAAGCAGATGTACAATGCATATATGTTAGGCCAAAAAGATGCTATTTTAGTTGGCATGGAATTCAGGTTAACCCATGTGTGAGCCGGAACGGCTTCCCTGTGTCTCAAGACGTGAAAACTTCTTTTTTTCAACAGCCACAAGGAGAATGTGGGGCCTGTGAGGCTGTTTCTGGATCCCTCCCCTGTCCTGGGGCTTCCCCTGTGACCCGGTGGCAAAGAATCTGGACACCTTCTGCCAGTGCTGGAGATGCAGGTGTGATCCCTGGGTCGGGAAGCATCCTGGAGGAGGAAATGGCAGCCCACTCCAGTCTTCTTGCCTGGAGAGTCCCATGGACAGAGGAGCCTGGCTACTACAGTCCAGGAGGTCTCAAGAAGTCAGAGGCCACTGAGCGTGCCCTCACACACACAGGAAGGAAACGGGACTCAACCATCCCCTGTAACGTAGACAGGACTGAATTACAGATGACTATGGCTAGGCTCCTAAAAACCAAACAAAAACAGACAAAACCACACACGCGTGATGTGTTCTCCCTGGAGGTCTGAAACCTAATATCTGCCGAGGCTGGGCAAACACATCCAGTGAATTATTTAGTGGATTGGTGAGTCCAGCCAACTGATAGAATAGGAGGTGATGAGGGCTCTGGAGAAACGGAATCCGTTGGAATGACGCGGCCGCTCCAAGCTCTTGCCAGCTGGTGGTGGTGGACCAGGCATCGCCAGATTCCCTGATACTTTTCAAAAGAACCCGAATTCCAGGTGGTGGTGGCTTAAATTTCTTGACTTGGCAGTTAATTCAAGTATAAAGGGCTTCTCAGCTGGTGCTGGTGGTAAAGAGCCTGCCTGCCAACACAGGAAGACAAGAGAGACTTGGGTTCAGTCCCCGGCCTGGGAAGATCCTAACCAATCAGAGGGACGAAGAAGCGGAAATGGCACTGTGCATGTCTAATGCCCCTCCACGGTTCAGTCCTAGCCCAGCCACGCACCACCTGTGTGACGTTAGGCAAGTTGCTTGACCTCTCTGTGCTTTGGTTTCTTTATCTGAAACATGTAGGAAGAACAATGTCCCTTCACCCACCGTACAGTCCTCATGAGGATCAAGTAAAGTTAGTACAGGTGTGGAAAATCCCATGGACGGAGGAGCCTGGTGGGCTGCAGTCCATGGGGCCGCTAAGAGTCGGACTCGACTAAGCGACTTCACTTTCACTTTTCACTTTCATGCACTGGAGAAGGAAATGGCAGCCCACTCCAGCGCTCTTGGCTGGAGAATCCCAGGGACGGGGGAGCCTGGTGGGCTGCAGTCCATGGGGCCGCTAAGAGTCAGACTCGACTGAAGCGACTCAGCAGCAGCCGCAGCAGCACAGGTGTAACTGGGAAGTGCCTGGTGTGTGAAGCACTGTGTCTCTACTGTTTTCTCCAAAAGGGTGCGTCTTCTGTGTTCTCAGAACTGCGTGGTAAGACGTCTGCACAGATATACATAACAGTACTGCAAACATCATAATCGGGGGCTTCCCTGGGGTTCCAGTGGTTAAGAGTCCGCCTGCCAATGCAGGGCACCCCTGCACTGGGTTCGATCCCTGGTCTGGGAAGATGCCACATGCTGCGGGGCAGCTGAGCCTGTGCACCGCGGCTTCTGAGTCCGTGTGCCGTGAACTGAAGCCTGTGTGCCCTGGGGCCCTCGCTCGCAACCAGAGCGGGTTCAGTGGGGGTGAGTCACTCAGGCGTGTCCGACTCTCCGACGCCCTGGACCGTAGCCGCCCGGCCACGCTCGGCCGTCCAGGGGATTCTCCAGGCGAGAGGACTGGGGTGGGGTGCCATTGCCTTCTCCACCGCAAAAGAGAAGCTACCGCCACGAGAACGCCACGTGGTGTGACCCTCGAGTAGCCCCCGTTCGCTGCGACTAGGGAAGGCCCGTGTGCAGCAACCAAGCCGAAAGAAAATAAATAACAAGAAACGCCATAATCTGAAGCCGCGGAGGGGAGCGCGCACCCTGGATTTGAGCCGTTGGCCAATGCAGGACGGCAGCTTGGCTGCTGAGGGGCACGGAAGCATCGCTTCAGGGGGAGGAGGAGATTTTAGGAACGGCCTCTCCACGAGGGCTGCGCACAGTACTTCCACCCCACCGTCTCATAGCTCTGGCTTACATGCCTCTCCTCACGGTGATCTCACTTACAGCAGCAGTTCTCAGACAAGGATGATTATGTCCCCCCAAAAGGGATCTGGGCACCATCTGGGGACATTTTTGAGTGGAGACAGGACGTTGGTCAACATCCTGCAATGCACAGGCCCACCGCCACAGCAAAGACGGATCTGGCTCCCTAGCAACAGCAGCTTGACCAAGCTTGCCGCTTTGACTACTTGGTCTGGAACCCCTGATACTACATCAGCAGAATGACAACTAGGATTTAGATATCGTTTCCTAAGACTTCCCCTTCCAGTGCAGCAGGTACAGGTTCGACCCCTGGTTGGGGAGATAAAATCCCACATGCCTTGTGGCCAAAGAAAACCCCATAAAACAGAATCAATATTGTTTAAAAAATTCAATAAAAACTTTTAAAATGGTCCATATATTTAAAAGTATTTTTTAAAAGTTTTTAAAAATATAAATTTATTTATTTTAATTGGAAGCTAATTACTTTGCAATATTGTATTGGTTTTGCCATATATTGACTGAATCCACTGTGGGTATACACGTGTTCCCCATCCTGAACCGCCTTCCCTCCTCCCTCCCCATCCCATCCCTCTGGGTCATCCCAGTGCACCAGCCCTAAGCACCCTGTTTCACACATCAAACCTGGACTTGTGATCCGTCTCACATATGATAATACACATATTTCAATGCCACTCTCCCAAACCATCCCACCCTCGCCCTCTCCCACAGAGTCTAAAAACTGTTCTATACATCTGTGTCTCTTTTGCTATCTCACATACAGGGTTATTGTTACCATCTTTCTAAATTCCATATATATGCATTAGTATACTGTATTGGTGTTTTTCTTTCTGGCTTACTTCACTCTGTATAATCAGCTCCAGTTTCATCCACCTCATTAGAACTGATTCAAATGCATTCTTTTTAATGGCTGAGTAATATTCCATTGTGTATATGTACCACAGCTTTCTTATCTATTCATCTGCTGATGGACATCTAGGTTGCTTCCATGTCCTGGCTATTATAAACAGTGCTGTGATGAACATTGGGGTACATGTGTCTCTTTCAATTCTGGTTTCCTTGGTGTGTATGCCCAGCAGTGGGATTGCTGGGTCATAAGGCAGTTCTATTTCCAGTTTTTTAAGGAATCTCCACACTGTTCTCCATAGTGGCTGTTCTAGTTTGCATTCCCACCAACAGTGTAAGAGGGTCCCCTTTTCTCCACACCCTCTCCAGCATTTATTGCTTGTAAACTTTTGGATCGCAGCCTTTCTGACTGGTGTGAAGTGGTACCTCATTGTGGTTTAGATTTGCATTTCTCTGATAATGAGTGATGCTGAGCATCTTTTCATGTGTTTGTTAGCCATCCGTATGTCTTCTTTGGAGAAATGTCTGTTTAGTTCTTTGGCCCGTAGTTTGCATTCCCACCAACAGTGTAAGAGAGTTCCCTTTTCTTCATACCCTCTCCAGCATTTATTGCTTGTGGACTTTTGGATCATAGCCATTCTGACTGGCGTGAAATGGTACCTCATTGTGGTTTTGATTTGCATTTCTCTGATAATGAGTGATGTTGAGCATCTTTTCATGTGTTTGTTAGCCATCTATATGTCTTCTTTGGAGAAATGTCTACTTAGTTCTTTGGCCCATTTTTTGATTGGGTCGTTTATTTTTCTGGAATTGAGCTGTAGGAGTTGCTTGCATATTTTTTGAGACTAATTGTCAGTTGTTTCATTTGATATTATTTTCTCCCATTCCAAAGATTGTCTTTTCACCTTGTCTATAGTTTTCTTTGTTGTGCAGAAGCTTTTAATTAGGCTTCATTTGATTATTTTTACTTTTATTCCCAGTATTCTGGGAGGTGGGTCATAGAGGATCCTACTGTGATTTATGTCGGAGAGTGTTTTGCCTATGTTCTCCTCTAGGAGTTTTATATTTTCTGGTCTTACATTTAGATCTTTAATCCATTTCAAGTTTATTTTTGTGTATGATGTTAGAAAGTGTTCTAGTCTCATTCTTTTACAACTGGTTGACCAGTTTTCCTAGGACCACTTGTTAAAGAGTTTGTCTTTAATCCATTGTATATTCTTGCCTCCTTTGTCAAAGATAAGGTGTCCATAGGTGTAATGACTTTTCTCTGGGCTTTCTATTTTGTTCCATTGATCTATATTTCTGTCTTTGTGCCAGTACCATACTGTCTTGATGACTGTGGCTTTGTAGTAGAGCCTGAAGTCAGGAAGGTTGATTCGTCCAGTTCCATTCTTCTTTCTCAAAATTGCTTTGGCTATTTGAGGTTTTTTGTTTTTCTATACAAACTGTGAAATTATTTGTTCTAGCTCTGTGGAAAATATTGCTGGTAGCTTGATAAGGGCAATCCCTATCAAGAATTGCTGCTTTTGAATTATTGTATTGGAGAAGATTCTTAAGAGTCCCTTGAACTGCAAGGAGATCCTGTCAGTCCATCCTAAAGGAAATAAGTCCTGCATGTTCATTGGAAAGATTGATGTTGAAGCTGAAACTCCAATATCTTGGCCACCTGATGGGAAGAGCTGATTCATTTTAAAAGACCCTGATGCTGGGAAACATTGAAGACAGGAGGAGAAGAGGCAACAGAGGATGAGATGATTGGATGGCATCACCGACTCAATGGACATGAGTTTGAGTAAACTCTGAGAGTTGGTGATGGATAGGGAGGCCTGGAGTGCTGCAGTCTATTGGGTTGCAAGGAGTCATACACAACTGGGTGACCAAACTGCATTGAACTGAGCATGGTCCTGCCCGCCATAATAAGATACACTTTCCCCCTCAGTCAGTCTCTTCCATCTGGAAACTTTCAGAAGCCTCTTACCCTTCTCCATCAGAGGGCTGACAGAATGAAAACCACAATCACCAGAAAACTACCAATCTGATCACATGGACCAAAATCTTGTCTTGCTTGATGAAACTATCAGCCATGCTGTGTAGGGCCACCTACGACAGACAGGTCATAGCGGAGAGTTCTGACAAAATGTGGTTCACGGTATAAGGGAATGCAAACCACTTCAGTATTCTCACCTTGAAAACCCCATGAACAGTATGAATAGGCACAAAGATAGGGCACTGAAAGATAAACTCCCCAGGTCAGTAAATGTCAAATATGCTACTGGAGGTCAGTAGGGAAAGAACTCCAGAAACAATGAAGAGATGGAGCCAAAGAAAAAACAACACTCAATTGTCGATGTGACTGGTGATAGAAGTGAAGTTAGATGCTGTGAAGAGCAATATTGCATAGGAACTTGGAATGTTAAGTCTATGAATCAAAGCAAATCTAAAGTGGTCAAACAGGAAATGGCAAGAGTGAACGTTGACATTTTAGGAATCAGCGAACTAAAATGGACTGGAATGGGTGAATTTAACTCAGATGACCATTATATCTACTACTGTGGGCAAGAATTCCTTAGAAGAAAGCCATCATATTCGACCAAAGAGTCTGAAATGCAGTACTTGGATGCAATCTTAAAAATGACAGAATGATCTCTGCTCAAAATGTTAAGAGTTTCCAAAGAAATTGAACACAGGTGAATCTGAAGGATGAACAATGAAATAGGAGAGCAATTGATTGGGGAGAACACAAGATTCAGGCACACCAAAGTATAGTGTCAGAACATTTTGACAGAAGACACTCAGAAATACTTTGTGTAAGAAGCCTTAGTTAACCAGCATGACATCATCCACAAAGTCAAATTCACCCACTCTTATCCCCATTTACCACCATATTAGTATTGATGATCTGCCCAGAATATACTCTCTGTTGATAGTTTATCCTTCAACAGCAGTATAGTAACTTAATTGCTATAGTTTGTCTGAATAGCTAATGGCATAGATCAGAGTTCCAGAGCAAGGAAACTATGTTTGCTTTAATAAATGAATAGCCTGAAGAATTAAGAAAACATCATTTCCCCCAAGATTTGAGGACAAACACTGCCTGTTTTCTTTAACTCCCCATCAACAGCAGAATCATCTTTCCTACCATATGTTGAGTGACAATTTAAGATTTTTACAAAATGAATTCTAAACATGCATATTTCCAGTTTCCACGTACAGCAACTGAAAAGCTAAATAAAGTCAAAGTATAAGGTCAAATGTTTAAGGGTTAGAATTTGAACCCAGGTAAGACTGAATGGGGTAAGCAGGGAAAGAGGAGATAAAATAAAGCTCCAGTGCATCACTAAGTCTTCTTCAAGCTTTCCTTCCTTTCTCACTCCTTGAGGCAAGAAGTTCTAGTTACAAATGTCTGTAGGAGTCATGGAATATATTACCTCTCTTCTCTTGATTATTTTGATCTCTTTTCATCCTCTTAAATGTATGTTAAAGATACCTCATTGTCTTAGCCTTAGTCCTTGTATTCTTTTGTCAGGAGGAGATTTCCCACTGGGTGCATTCAAATAAATGCCCTTATATCTTGGGACCCTCCTCCCTCTGGGAAGGAGAAAAGAGAGAAGGCAGAAAATAATGGATCATCAAAGTAGATCCCCAAATAGGAAAAATTTGGAGAATCAGAATTAATGCATGCGAAAGTTGAGAAAAAACTTAGGGAATGTAGTGCTGTATCTTTTATATTTCAAGAATTTGAATACGATAGTGTCAGTCTGGTGAGAGATAGACTATTAGTTTTAGGAAACACGTTTCTGAATAGTTCTGTGGCCACTGGTACAGGCTACCAGATATGATCACTATCCTTAAGGATTGGTTTTAAATAGGTTAGCAATATTTACTGGAAAGGTGAGAGTGCATTGCTGCACAGAAAAGAGAGCCCAGATGCTGTGCTAATCAGAGAGCAAGCAAAGGGAAAAGAGGATGACAATATTGTGATTTAATTGTCAGAGTTTACAAAAATGTTAAAAAAGATTTTTAAAAATGAAGCTGTAACTCATATTGGAACTTTAGCCCACAGTCTTTTAATTAAGATTATAAACCTGGTTTTACTGACTCTCAGGTTGTTGATGTCTCATTAGAGAAAGAACTCAGTGATAGAGAAAGTCATAGGTAAGGAACAGATTTATTTAGAGAAAAAGATACTCCATAGAAAGAGTATGGATCATCTCAGAAGGTGAGAATAACCTTGAATATGGTGTGGTTATTTTTTATTGTCTAGATAATTGCATAAGACTAATAAATGGGAGTATTATTCCAACTATTTGGAGGGAAAGGCATAGATTTCCAGGAATTAGGCCAATGCCCACTTTTTGGTCTTGGATGATCAGACTTAGAATTGGAATAGTGCTGGTGGATGTGTCACTTTGTTTAGGCTAATGTATTACAATAAGCATATGATGAGGTTTACGGTGAACTAGATGAATATTCCTCCATCTTGGACCTAATTGATTCTAACCAGTTTTCATCTATCATATGGCTATGCCATTCTTTTAAAGACTGTGCCCTGCTGTCTTCCTTCATATTAAAAAAAAAATTGACATTAAACTAAAGGAAAAAAAAGATGATGAACACTCCATTAAGTGTGTAAAACCCCTCTGATTAAGCAGAATTCTTCTTTTAATGAACTGTGTGGGTCCATGGGTCTTTTGCCATTCTGGGCTTCATTTTCCCTTAAAATGAAGGAATTAGGTAAGATGTATTATGAGGATCTTCCTAACTCAATTTATGATTTGCATATTTTATTTTTTATTTATCAATTTTTGAGTTAGGGGATAATTGTTCTAAAATGTTTATATATCAGTTCAGTTCAGGTCAGTTCAGTTGCTCAGTCATGTCTGACTCTTTATGACTTATGGCCTATAGCATGCCAGGCTTCCAGGTCCATCACCAACTTCCAGAGCTTACTCAAACTCATGTCCATTGAGTTAGTGATGCCATCCAACTATCTCATTCTCTGTCATCCCCTTCTCCTACCACCTTCAATCTTTCCCAGCATTTGGATTTTTTCCAAGGACTCATTACTTCATATCAGGTGGCTGAAATATTGGTGTTTCAGATTCAACATCAGTGTTTCCAATGAATATTCAAGACGGATTTCCTTTAATATGGACTGGTTGGATCTCTTTGCAGTCCAAGGGACTCTCAAGAGTCCTCTCCAACACCACAGTTCAAAAGCATCAATTCTTCAGTGTTCAGCTTTATTTATAGTCCAACTCTCACATCCATATGTGACTACTGGAGAAAACATAGCTTTGACTAGATGGACCTTTGTTGGCAAAGTAATGTCTATGCTTTTTAATATGCTGTCTAAGTTGGTCATAGCTTCTCTTCCAAGGAGCAAGTGTCTTTTAATTCCATGACTGCAGTCACCATCTACAGTGATTTAGGAGTTAAAAAAAAAAAAAAAGTCTATCACTGTTACCACAGTTTCCCCTTCTATTTGCCATGAAGTGATGGGACTGATGCCATGATCTTTGTCTTCTGAATGTTGAATTTTAAGACAATTTTTTAACTCTCCTCTTTTACTTTCATCAAGAGGCTTTTTAAGTCTTCTTTGCTTTCTGCCATAAGAGTAGTGTCATCTGCATATCTGAGATTATTAACATTTCTCCCAGCAGTCTTGATTCCAGCTTGTGCTTCATCCAGCCCGGCATTTCTCATGATGTACTCTGCATATAAGTTAAATAAGCAGAGTGACAATATACAGCCTTGATGTACTCCTTTCCCTATTTGGAACCAGTCAGTTGTTCCATGTCCAGTTCTAACTGTTATTTCCTGACCTGTAGACAGATTTCTCAGTAGACAAGTTTGTGTGTCTGGTATTCCCATCTCTTTCAGAATTTTCCACAGTTTATTGTGATCCACACAGTTAAAGGCTTTGGCATAGTAAATAAAGCAGAAAAATATGTTTTTGTTTTTTGTGTTTTTTTTTCCCCTCCTGGAACTCTATTGCTTTTTCAATGATCCAACAGATGTTGGCAATTTGATCTCTGGTTTCTCTGCATTTTCCAAGTCCTGCTTGAACATCTGGAAGTTCACAGTTCATGTACTGCTGAAGTCTGGCTTGGAGAATTTTGAGCATTGTTTTGCTAGCATGTGAGATGAATGCAATTGTATGGTAATTTGAGCATTCTTTGGCACTGTCTTTCTTTGGAAATGGGATGAATATTGACCTTTTCCAGTCTTGTGGCCACTGCTGAGTTTTCCAAATTTGCTAGCATATTGAGTGTAGCACTTTCACAGCATCATCTTTTAGGATTTGAAATAGGTCAACTTGAATTCCATCATCTCCACTAGCTTTGTTTTTGTGATCACTACTTTGTTCATAATGATGTTTCCAAGGCAAACCATTCAATATCATGGTAATCCAAGTCAATGCCTCAACCAGTAAAGCTGAAGAAGCTGAAGTTGAATGGTTCTATGAAGAGCTACAAGAATTTCTAGAACTAACACGCAGGTCATTATAGGGGACTTGAATGCAAAAGGAGGAAGTCAAGAGCTACCTTGAAGAGAAGTCACAAAGTCATGTCCAACTCTTTGTGACCCCATAGACTACAGCCTGCCAGGCTCCTCTGTCCATGGGGTTTTCCAGGCAATAGTACTGGAGTGGACTGCCATTTCCTTCTCCAGGGGATCTTCACAACCCAGGGCTCAAAGCCAGGTCTCCCACATTGTAGACAGACAATTTACCATCTGAACCACCAGGGAACAAATTTGGCCTTGGAGTACAAAATGAAGCAGGGCAATGGCTAACAGAGTTTTGCCAAGAGAACACACTGGTCACAGCACACACCCTCTTCCAACAACAAAAGAGAGAACTCTGCACATGGGCATCACTAGATGTTCAATACAAATATTAGATTGATTACATTCTTTGCAGCCAAAGATGGAGAAGCTCTCTACAGTCAGCAAAAACAGGACCGGGAGCAGAATGACTCAGATAATAAACTTCTTATTGCAAAATTCATACATAAATTGAAGAAAGTAGGGAAAACTACTAGACCATTCATTCAGGTATGATCTAGATCAAATCTCTTATGTTTATACAGCAGAAGTGACAAATAGATTCACAGGATTAAGTCTGATAGACAGAGTGCATGAAGAACTATGGACACAGGTTTGTGACATTGTACAGGAGGCAGTGATCAAGACCATCTCCAAGAAAAAGAAATGCAACAAGGCAAAATGGTTGTGTGACTAGAATGTACAAATAGCAGAGGTGAAAAGAAAATATATACCCATTTGAATGCAGAGTTCCAAAAAATAGCAAGGGGAGGTAAGAAAACCTTCCTCAGTGATCAATGCAAATAAATAGAGGAAAACAGTAGAATGGGGAATACTAGAGATCTCTTCAAGAAAATTAGAGATACCAAGGGAACATTTCATGCAAAGATGGACACAATAAAGGACAGAAATTGTATGGCCTAACAGAAGCAGAAGATATTAAGAGATGGCAAGAGTATACAGAAGAACCATACAAAAAAGATCTTCATGATACAGATAACCACAATGATGTGATCACTCATTTAGAGCTAGACATCCTGGAATGCTAAATCAAGTGAATATTTGGAAGGATAACTACACATAGCAGTGTTCCTTAAATAACCAATGAGTTGATTGGGGTTAAGATGGAGACAAACTTTGATAAGTTTCTGAAAATGTTTTTAAAAATTAGGATGAAATTAAATATTAATGTAAAGAATGTTTGATATGTGTTGAAACTTAAAACATTAGGTACTATGCTAGAAACAATGCAACAGCCTTATGAAATGGGCATTATTTATTTATTTATTTATTTATTTATTTTCTAGTTTTCAGATAAGGAAACAGTTTTTGAGAGCACCAAGGTCTTAGAGCAAACACTCAAGAACATGTCTTGAGTCCAAATCCCATGATCTCAACAATTGTGTTCTATTTGTACGTAGTAGCCAGTAGAAAAATATATGCACTGAGAAAGCCTGGGCTGTGGTCTGATAATATCAATTCTTAATACTGGATGAGCAGGTGCAGCCTCAGATACTGTCATCATATCAGATACAGTCACATGAAGCAGGTAATTCACCAAGAGATTAAGTACTTTGCTCTGGGTCAAACATCCAGTTAAATTACCTAACAATTAGAATGCAAGTTAAAGGTTCATGGACCTATAAACTGGGCTGCTTTCCAAACCTAAAAGTCACTGAACTACAAACTCAGCAATGGCCACCTTTTAACAATGATGGGGTCACAAGAGCAAACTAGCTGATGCAGTATTGAATTTTTAATCATTGGAGAACCTAACCACCATCTATATATTTTTATTCTTTTCTTTCTTTCTTAAACTTTGAGAGAAATGGATACTATTATTCAAATTGCAAAAATAAAGCATAAATATGCTGGGCACACACTGCTCTTTCCATCACATCCCCAGTAAACCCCAAAATAAAATGACAATTTGGAGATTATAGACTGCAAGAATAAGTCACAAAAGTCCTGAAATACACTAAGCCAAATATACTTATTTTTCAGATGAAAAAGCTGCGAACTTCCATGAAATGCTCATTCACTCCCAACTAGTTACTAAATACTCAATGTGCACTTAAGAAAGATGTTTGGTCTAGATCCTCAGGTGTTTCATCTTTAAGAGAGGGATAGTAATAAAGCCAATACATGAGGTACCACCTTACACCAGTCAGAATAGAAGTTCTTAAAAATCTGCAAATAATAAATGCTAAAGCGAATGTGGAGAAAAGGGAACACTTGTGCATCAGTGATGAGAATGCGGGGCTGGTTTAGTTGCCAAGTTATGTCCAACTCTTATTACCCCATAGGCTATAGCCCCTTAGGCTCCTCTGTTCTTAAAATTTTCAGGGCAAGAATACTGGAGTGAGTAGCCATTCCCTTCTCCAGAGGATCTTCCTGACCCAGGAGTCAAACTCGAGTCTCCTGCATTGGAGGCAGTCTCCTGAATTAAAGGCAGATTCTTTACCAACTGAGCCATCAGGGAAATGGAATGTAAATTGGTGCAGTCATTTTGGAAAACAATATGGAGTTTCCTCAAAATACTAAAAATAAGAGTTGCCATATGACCCAGTAATCCCACTCCTGGTATATATTCAGACAAAACTATAATTCAGAAACATACACGTGCTTATATATTCATAGCAGCATTTTTCACAAAGCCAAGACATGGAAACAACCTAAATTAGCAGATAAATGGATAAATATATGGTTCATACATACAATGGAACACAGCATGTGTGCTCAGTTATGTCTGACCCTTTGCAACCCCATCAACTGTAGCCCACCAGGCTCCTCTGTCCATGGGATTTCCCAGGCAATAATACTGGAGTGACTTACCATTTCCTACTCCAGGGGACAATGGAATACTACTCAGCCATAAAAAAATTAAACAATGCTATTTGCAGCAAAATGGATGGATGTAGAGATTATCATATTAAGTGAAGTCAGAAGGAGAAAAAAAATACCATATGATGTCACTTAAATGTAGAATCTAAAATATTGCACAAATGAACCTATCTACAAAAGAGAATCAGACTCACAGACATACATACAGAACAGAGTTGTTACCAAGGAGGAGGGAATTGGAGGAGGAGTGGAGTGGGAGTTTAGGATTAGCAGATCAAAATTATTATAAACAACAAGGATTATGGATATATTAACAACATGTTGATATTATAAATAACAAATTATGCATAAACAACAAGATCGTACTGTATAGCCCAGAGAGCTATGTTCAATATCCTTATTTATATATATACACGCTTATGCTCAGTTACATTAGTCATTTCCAACTGTTTGAAACTGTAGTCCACTAGGCTCCTCTGCCCGTGAAATTCTCTAGGCAAGGATACTGGAATGGGTTGCCAAGCCCTCCTCTAGGGGATATTCGCAACCCAGAGGTTGAACCTGAGTCTCCTGTCTCTCCTGCACTGCAGGAGGATTCTTTACTGCTGAGCCACTGGTGAAGACCATATCTAATTAATATCTGATTACATATATATAGTTTATCACAAGAGAAAATTATATATATATTTATATGTATATATATAAATCACTGCTGTGTAGTAGAAATTAATACAACATTGTAAATGAACTATGGGGCTTCCCTGATGGCTCAAATGGTAAAGAGTCTGCCTGAAATGTGAGAGATCTGGGTTCAATCCCTAAGTTGGGAAGATCCCCTGAAGAAGGAAATGGCAACCCACTCCAGTATTCTTGTCTGGAGAATTCCATGGACAGAGGAGGCTGTTGAGTTATAGTCCATGGGGGTCTCAAAGAGTCGGACACGACTGAGCAAGTATCACACACACACACACACACACACACACACACATGAACTATGCTTCAATAAAATAAATTTTAAAAAATAATAGAGCCTACAGTTAGAGTTTAAGAATTAAATGAAAGAATGAGCAGAAATGATCAAAGAGCATCTGGCCCAGAGTTTAATCTCATCTCTGTGAAGCTTTCCATGACTACTTAAGCCTACATGGGATTGCCTTCTTTGGCTACTTATTACTCTAAAAAAATTTTTCATTGAATTATGACTCTATAAATGGTTTACTTATGTACAACTGGCTCCCAATTTTAAGTTTGCTGCAGCATATACACTAAAATTTCTCCAGTATTTTCCACATTCCCCACAGTGTCAACTTCAATTCCCAGGTCACAGTAGGCATCCACAGTTAACTTTAATTTAAATAATTAACTTTTAAAATAATTTAATCAACTTAGACCATTTGTGTATTTTAAGAATTAAATATGGTTGATATCTTAGAATTAATATAACAGTTTTCTACCCTGTTTACCTCTTCCCCTGATTTTAACTGCTCTCCACCCTCACCCCCCCAAAAAAGACTTGAATCCATTTCAGTTTTTCTTCTGATTGTTGTTGTTTAGTCATTGATTTGTGACCCCCACGAACAGCCTGCCAGCTCCTCTGCCCATGGGATTTCCCAGGCAGGAATACTGGAGTGGGTTGCCATTTCCTTCCTCAGGGTATCTTAGCAATCCAGAGTTTGAACCCATGTCTCCTGTATTCAGGTGAATATTTTATCACTGAGCCACCAGGCATCCTTTTCTTCTGGTATTATTATCTATTTTGCTAAATAATATGCTCATGCTACTAACTTTTGACTTTTCCATTTTAAATATCACTAAGGATTGACTTATATACCTTCTACCATCCACACAGAACAATGAATGCATAATCATTTGCATTAATATTCAGTGTTTGTATCATTGTGACTATGCATATATTAGCCAACCTGGGCCAATTAATGTACAACAATTGCATTTATTCTCTTACAAATATTTATTTCTTTATATTTTCACCTGCTTCATTGGTCATATGGCCTATCATAAGCTTAGAATTAAACTGCCTGACATGTGAATGTCCTTTCAATCTGCTGAAATACATCAGGTCTGTGGTTTCCTTTTATCCTTTATTCTAAAGACTTTGATCTGCCTGTTCCTACCATTAATTCAGTTCTCCAGGCCTATTACTGAGCTATCCTCCTGGGGTTTCTCTTCACCATCATCCAGGAAATTCATTACTCTGTTTTATTTTACATTTTATTGCCTTTGCCTGGATACCATGTCTTTCTGCTCTTTGATTATTTCTCTTATTTGGAAGAGTGTATCTTGAGAAAAACAGATGAGAAAAATGAAAAGTTTTTAGACCTTCATTATATGTAAAGTCCTAGCTCTTCTCTTTACCTGATTGCTAGGCAGAATTTGTAACTTGAAAATATTTTCCTTTAGAATTTTGAAGGCAATACTGCACAGCAAGTTTAGCTTTGGATAGAGGGACTGGAAAATCTTATGTCATTTCAATTCCTTATGCAACATAAGATGACTGCTTTCTAAGATTTTGAGGGTTTTCCTTTTGTTGCTGTTCTGGATTTCCATGATGACACTGCCATTTTTTAGTATTTTTCTCTTCATTGTGTTTGCACACAGCAAACCCCTCTAGGCTGTGGTTTAAAAGCTCAAGCATTCTTTGATAAATTTCTCTTTTCTGATTTATCTGTCTGTCTCTTTGGAACAAATGATTTGGGGAATCTAGGTCTGATTCTCTCTCTCTCTCTCTCTCTCTCTCTTTTTATCTATTCCTCCATCGTTTTAACTCTTATTCCAGGACATTTTTTTACACATTGTTGATTGTGTTTCTCCACCTGTATAGCTTCTGATATCATAATTTTGCTTTCCAAGAGCCCTTTTGCATTCTTTTAATGTTTTATTTATTGTAGTATCATTCTCCTCCCCCCATCTTTTTTCATCAAAGTTAATTATATTACAAATACTAGTCTACACAAGTTTGAACAAATTTACATTATTTAAACTAGATTTTCTCAAACATATATTTGTGATTCAGGTGTGAACAATGCTCCTCCCCTGAGATATTAGCCTAAATCAGTAGGACTGAGGGGACAGTAGACTAACAACCTCACTTCCCTTCCTGGGTTGCTTCTTTGTCCTGTCCTCCCAAAAAGCTGTTAACCACACTTCATCACGCTATCAGCTGACTTTCTTGTCACATATTATTGAAATAAAACAATACACATGAATATTTGTCAGTCTTTTCTCTACCAGGCTTATTTTATGAACTGAATTTTGTCTTCTGCCAAATTCGTATGTTGAGGCCCTATTCTTCAGTGTGACTCATTTGGAGAAAGGGTCTTGATAGAGGCAAATAAGATTAAATCAAGTCATGTGGGTAGTTCCTTAATCCAACAGGACTGGTATCCTTTTAAGAAGAGAAACAGACAGAAGAGAAAGAATCCTCTCTCTCTCTGTGTATAAACAAACACACAGAGGGAGAGGTGAGGAGGTGGCTGGGAGGTAGTGAACCAGGAAGAAAACTCACACCAACACCAAACCCAACAGCACCTTGTTCTTGGACTTTTAGCTTCCAGAACTGATGAGAAAATAATTTGTTGTTGTTGTTGTTGTTTAAGCCATCCAATCTGTAGTATTTTGTTGTGGTAGCCTTAGTGGACTAAAGCAGTTGTCTCAAAATCAAATCAAACTTGTACAAGTTACTTCAATGACTGTTCTATACTGGGTCCAATACCCAGTTTGATGAATACAATC
>SJYC01027850.1:0-26348 GCA_006408675.1 Madoqua kirkii | reverse complement strand
GCAGAGCCTGAAGTCAGGCAGATTGATTCCTTCAGTTCCATTCTTCTTTCTCAAGATTGCTTTGGCTATTTGAGGTTTTTTGTATTTCTATACGAATTGTGAAATTATTTGTTCTAGTTTTGTGAAAAATTCCTATGGTAGCTTGATAGGGGTTGCACTGAATCTATAGATTGCTTTGGGTAGTATACTCATTTTCACTATATTCATTCTTCTGATCCATGAACACGGTTTATTTCTCCATTTATTTCTGTCACCTTTGATTTCTTTCACCAGTGTTTTATAGTTTTCTATATGTAGGTCTTTTGTTTCTTTAGGCAGATATATTCCTAAGTATTTTATTCTTTTCATTGCAACGGTGAATGGAATTGTTTTCTTAAATTCTCTTTCTGTTTTCTCATTGTTAGTATAGGAATGCAAGGGATTTCTGTGTGTTGATTTTATATCCTGAAACTTTACTATATTCATTGATTAGCTCTAGTAATTTTCTGATGGAGTCTTTAGGGTTTTCTATGAATAGGCAAATCTTTAAAAATAAATAAATAGTGCTTCCTGAGAGACAGATACCAACCCAAGTGAGCGCTTTTGCACGTGACAGACTTAATTTTCCCAACCACCCTAGGAAGCAGGTGCCATTTTATCATCCCCCATTTCACAGATAGAAAAACTGAGGCACAGAGGTTAAACAATTTGCCAAGGTCTCATAGATGGTGCTGAAGAAGACTCCTGAGAGTCCCCTGGACAGCAAGGAGACCAAACCAGTCAATCCTAAAGGAAATCAATCCTGAATATTCATGGGGAACACTGATGCTGAAGCTGAAGCTCCAATACTTTGGTCACCTGATGCTAAGAACTGACTCACTGAAAAAGACCCTGATTCTGGGAAGGACTGAGGGCAGGAGGAGAAGGGGATGACAGAGGATGAGATGGTTGGATGGCATCCCTGACTCACTAGACACGAGTTTGAGCAAGCTCCGGGAGCTGGTGATGGACAGGGAGGCCTGGTGTGCTGCAGTCCTGGGGTCACAAAGAGTCAGACACAGCTTAGCGACCAAACAACAGTGCAGATAGTAAGTGGCAGTGGTGGGGTTCAAACCAGCTGACTATCCCTTATAGCCACAGGTTCCAATCATTCTGCTGCCTCCGGTCACCCCAGGTATGAGATGCAACCCACTCGGGAACTTGGAGCAGCCTGGCCTACCTAGCTGGGTGTCCCGACGGCTCCCTCCTGGGCATCAGGTGAGGCCAAGCCTCTTCCGGGTGCGGAGCTGGGCTGGTGGGAGGCCAGTTCTTCCTAGGGGATGAGGTGAGAGAGAGGCAAGACGAGTCCTGGCTGTGGGGTGGAGCTGCGTCACGCGCTGCGGCGCGGAAAGCCGGGGGTGGGCCAGTGCCGTGGATGTCTGTGGGCCTGTGCTCTGGGACACACACCTCCTGCTGCCTGGCCCCGTTCGTCTTGGGAGTTCAGCCATCGCCACCTCCGGGGACTTCCTGCCCCACGGTGGATGAGAATGAGGCTCTTTGACAAGTAGGGCATCAGTCATGTCTCCTGGTTACAGACCTTTCTAGAATGTTCTGGTAATATCAAAGGCCATGATAGTTAATGTTATTAAACATTATTAATACTGGTTATTATCAAGAATAATTATTCTGCAATGTGCTTTTTGTTGTTGTTGTTGCTTATCATGCTTTGGAGATATTCCCATTGAATAAACATGGATCACAGGAAAATACATCTTTCTCTTCGGCTGCTGCATGGTACCCCATACTATGAATGAAAGTCCAGTGTCGCCATCCCTGTGTTGGTGGATTTTTAGGTTGTTTTCAACCCTTTTTTTTGCCAAGATGAACAACACTGCCGTTAGCATTCTTGTACTTTTCTCAGACATCCTATGTTTTTCAGAAAATCTTTTTTTTTAATTTTTAAAAACTTTTAATTTTATATTGGCATATAGTCAAATGACAACGTGTGACAGTTTTAGGTGAACAGCGAAGGGACTCAGTGATGAATATATGTGTATCTACTCTCCTCCAAAACTCCCACCCGTTCAGGCTGACACGTAACACTGAGCAGAGTTCCCTGTGCTACGTCGCAGGTCCTTGTTGGTTATTCACTTTAAATGTAACCGTGTGCTCATGTCCACCCCAAATTCCCAATCTATCCCCCACACTCAGTAACTGTAAGCTCGTTCTCTAAGTCTGAGAGTCTCTTTCTGTTTTGCAAGTCATTTCATTTGTATAATTTCTTTTTAGATTCCACATTTAAGGCATATCATATGAGATCTCCGTTTCTCTGTTTGACTTACTTCACTCTATATGATCATCTCTAGGTCCAGCCATGTTGCTGCAGCTGGCACTATTTCATTCTTTTTGGTGGGTGAGTAATATTCCATTGTATGTATGTACCACATCTTTTTCATCCGTTGCTCTGCCAGTGAACATTTACGTTGCTTCCATGTCTTGGCTGTTGTAAAGATTGCTGCAGTGGGCACTAGGGTGCACGTGTCCTTTTGGACCATGTTTTTCTCCACATATATGCCCAGGAGTGGGATTGCAGGGTCACATTAAATCTTTTAAAGTCATTTTCTTCATGAAGGTTTCTAAGTTCTCACCAAACACACAGAGATATAATTGTGAGAGATGACGGAGGTGTTAACTGACCTTACTGTTATCACTTTGTAATATATATGTATATACCTGATACACCTATATCACGTATGCACATATATGTACCAAATTACTACACTGTATACTTTTGAGTGAAGATGCTCAGTCATGTCCAACTCTTTGCAACCCCATGGACTATAGCCTACCAAGCTCCTCTGTCCATGGGATTCTCCGGGCAGTAGTACTGGAGTGGATTGCCATTTCCTTCTCCAGGGGATCTTCCCAACCCAGGGATCGAACCCCGGTCTCCCACATTGTAGACAGACGCTTTACCATCTGAGAATGTCATATGTCAATTATATTGCAGGGTCTAGACATATATCTATATGTCTCTCTATATATGGAAGTTTGTGGGAAGCTCCATTACAACAGAAAATCTTTGCCCCCTTTGTCCAAGGCTCAGTGGTGCAGTGTTCCCGGAAAGCCAATATCTCTGATCTCAGCCTGCTTCCTGCAGCAGAGTCTCTGGTAACATAGTCCCTGTGAAGCGCAGCTGCTCACTCACACATGCTCATGGACAAGCGGAGAGTGGGGCGCTTCTCTTTTGAAGACCAGCTTTCTTAGCTTTAAAGAACATGTTTAACTCCCATATCAATGTATTAAAATACTCAGCTATAAAAAGGAACACATTTGAATCAGTTATAATGAGGTAGATGAACCTAGAGCCTATTATGCAGAGTGAAGTAAGTCAGAAAGAGGAAACCAAATATTGTATATTAACGTGTGAAGTGAAGTGAAGTCGCTCAGTCGTGTCCGACTCTTTGCGACCCCATAGACTGCAGCCTGCCAGGCTCCTCTGTCCATGGGATTTTCCAGGCAGTAGTACTGGAGTGGATTGCCATTTCCTTCTCCAGGGGATCTTCCCAACCCAGGGATCGAACCCCGGTCTCCCACATTGTAGACAGACGCTTTACCATCTGAGAATGTCATATGTCAATTATATTGCAGGGTCTAGACATATATCTATATGTCTCTCTATATATGGAAGTTTGTGGGAAGCTCCATTACAACAGAAAATCTTTGCCCCCTTTGTCCAAGGCTCAGTGGTGCAGTGTTCCCGGAAAGCCAATATCTCTGATCTCAGCCTGCTTCCTGCAGCAGAGTCTCTGGTAACATAGTCCCTGTGAAGCGCAGCTGCTCACTCACACATGCTCATGGACAAGCGGAGAGTGGGGCGCTTCTCTTTTGAAGACCAGCTTTCTTAGCTTTAAAGAACATGTTTAACTCCCATATCAATGTATTAAAATACTCAGCTATAAAAAGGAACACATTTGAATCAGTTATAATGAGGTAGATGAACCTAGAGCCTATTATGCAGAGTGAAGTAAGTCAGAAAGAGGAAACCAAATATTGTATATTAACGTGTGAAGTGAAGTGAAGTCGCTCAGTCGTGTCCGACTCTTTGCGACCCCATAGACTGCAGCCTGCCAGGCTCCTCTGTCCATGGGATTTTCCAGGCAGTAGTACTGGAGTGGATTGCCATTTCCTTCTCCAGGGGATCTTCCCAATCATATATATATACATATATATATATGGGTCAGGCTTAGCTGGTCCAGATGGTAAAGAGTCTGCCAGTAATGCAGGAGACCCGGGTTTGATCTTTGATCCCTGGGTGGAGAAGATTCCCCTGGATAAAGAGAATGGCAACCCACTCCAGTATCCTTGCCTGGAAAATCCCATGGATGGAGGGAGCTGGCGGGCTACAGTCCATGGGGTCACAAAGAGTCAAACACGACCGAGGGACTAACACTGGCTCCCCTCCTGAAGAGGGGGCATGTTTGGTTGTATTTATATAGATATATATAGAGAGAGAGGAAGAAAGAGAGAGACAGAGAGCCTAGAACGATGGCACTGATGAACCTATTTGCAGGGTAACAAAGGAGACACAGACACAGTGAGCAGACTTGTGGACACCGTGGGGAAAGGAGAGGGTGGGTCGATTTGGGAGGAGCATCGAAAGCTGTACACAGAAGTGAAATAGCCAGCCAGCGAGAATTAGCTCGGCCCAGTGCTCCGCGATGAGCTAGAGGGGGGATGTGGCGGGGCGTGGGAGGGAGGTTCGAGGGGGAGGGTGTGTGTGTGTGTGTGTGTGTGCATATATCCGATTCATGTTAATGTATGGCAGAAACCAGCACAGGACTGTAAAGCAATTATCCTCCAAATAAACGTTTAAAAACTATTAAATTCGACAGAGGTGGTCTTACGACATCTGTCCGACGTGCGAGTGGAAAGCCTGAGTCAGAGAGGGCTCGGGCACTGGGAGTTGGAGGGGAGGCCCTGACTTGAAGTGTGCATTCTGGGGCTCTGTCAACATCTGAATGTCAATTAAAGCCACGGGTCTGGGTGTCCTCACTCGGGGATTCATTTCTATTAGAGAGTGCACACCTTCCGCACTGCTGTTTGAGCGGAATACTAAGTTCAGTGTCTACAGAGAGGTGATGTCACCCGGTTAAGGGCACACAATAGAGGCTGATTCCAACGGGCCTCAACCAGCCTCCCTTTGCAAATCCTGGTGTCCGGTGAGACTGCGCTCGCTTGCTTGCTAACACGAGCTGTAAATTCCGTCTGCCCCAAGTCAGTTTAGCTCCTCATAACCACCTATCATTTTACTGCTAAGAAAAGCCTCACATAGTTTAAACCGGTGGGTCCCCAAGGACGAGAACTCTGCTCACAAGCCCAGCGCTGGGAGAGATCCCTCCATCCAGCCACGCAGAGGGCTCGGGCACTGGGAGTTGGAGGGGAGGCCCTGACTTGAAGTGTGCATTCTGGGGCTCTGTCAACATCTGAATGTCAATTAAAGCCACGGGTCTGGGTGTCCTCACTCGGGGATTCATTTCTATTAGAGAGTGCACACCTTCCGCACTGCTGTTTGAGCGGAATACTAAGTTCAGTGTCTACAGAGAGGTGATGTCACCCGGTTAAGGGCACACAATAGAGGCTGATTCCAACGGGCCTCAACCAGCCTCCCTTTGCAAATCCTGGTGTCCGGTGAGACTGCGCTCGCTTGCTTGCTAACACGAGCTGTAAATTCCGTCTGCCCCAAGTCAGTTTAGCTCCTCATAACCACCTACATTTTACTGCTAAGAAAAGCCTCACATAGTTTAAACCGGTGGGTCCCCAAGGACGAGAACTCTGCTCACAAGCCCAGCGCTGGGAGAGATCCCTCCATCCAGCCACGCAGGGCTGTGTCTATAGCAGGAAGAGCCAGATGGGACTGGGGTAATTGGCCTGCGCTTCACCTCTGACGGCCGCTGAGGGCCAGGGCCTCCGAGCTCGTTAGGAACAGGCAAGCAGAGCAGGGCCTGGGAGTTGCGAAGAAACTTTTTGATTTGTTGAGCTCGTTAGCAGAGAAGCTGAGGACTTGGCAGGCACTTCTTCCCCAGGGGCAGCAGCTCTGTCTTTGTGCGAGAAAACACATTTCAGAGTTCATGGACAGGAAGAGATGTCCCCCGACATGGCCCAGTGCTGCGGCTTTTAAATCAGAGATATTTAGTCTTTACAAGAAGTAATTCCCTTTGCAAAATGGACCCACGGGTGAAGATGGAGTCTTGACTGTCTGGTTCCCTCTTCGCATCTTTCGCCACACACCCAATGAAAACTCATTGAATGACAGTGTCTGAAATGCAGAACTTATTTCTTTTAACTTTTTTATGGCACAAACTCATTTATTTCTATAATATCCTAGAAATATTTTGTAATATCTGCACAGATATAGTTTTCAGTATTTCATGACAAATTACGTTATTACAGTTATCTCTATGTATTGGTTTGATGTAGAACCTTTATGTATAATTCTTTTGACTTTTTGTTTTATGTTGGAGTACAGCTGATTAACAACGTTGTGATAGTTTCAGGTGAACAGCAAAGGGACTCAGCGGTCCATATACACGTGTCCATTCCCCCCAAACCCCCTCCCATCCAGGCTCCTACATAACACTGGGCACAGTTCCCTGTGCTTACAGTGGGTCCCTGTTGGTTAGCATTTTGAATACAGCCATGTGTACATGTCCATCCCACGCTCCCTAACTATCCTTTCCTCCGCATCCCTCTCCCCTGGGAACTATAAGTTTGTCCTCTAAGTCTGCTTCTGTTTGTAACTAAGTTTCTGGAACGGTCTTTCTTGTTCCTTTGCTGTAGCAGTTCTCAGTGAGGGGGGCCTCTGCTCCCCAGAGAACTTGGCAATGTCTAGAGATGTTCTTTGTTGCCACAGCTGGAAAGAGGGGTTGCTCCTGACCTCTAACGGGCAGAGACCAGGGCGGCCGCTCAGCATCCTGCAATGCACAGGACAGCCCCACCACAACAAAAAATGACCCCACTGAGAATTTCACTAGTGCTGAAGCTGACAAGCTCTTGTTTACTTGTCTGCATTCACCTCCCTCCGTCAGAGTAAGGTCCAGGAGTTTTGGCTGACCTGTTCACTGATGTAGCTCCTGCAAGTAGAACCTCGTCTGAGATAGCAGATGAGCCCCTAACTGAACGGAATGAGTGACAATAACCTCTGCCCACCTGCTTCCTGGTTTCACCCTTGCTCCTCCGCCTTTCAGACATCACTGAGCATTTACTCACTGGCAATGCGCTGGGCAGCTCTGAGGAGCTCGCCATGGCTCCTGCCCCGAAAAAGTCCTCTTTCTAGCAGGAAAGACCTGACCCCCACCCCCCACACACGAGCTCTTTACTGGTAACAAGTGGCACATCTCCTTTCAGAGAAGTGGAACCGGAGATAAAAACGCACCACATCCTGTGTCTCCAGGCATGATGCACCAAATATGCAGTATTATTGCCAAAAATGCATAAACCGAATCTAACAAAATCGATGAAATTCTTCAAAACATACACTAAATTCTTTAAAAACTATATATTGCAAGCATGTTGTTGTATAGCAGAAACCAGCACAACATTATAAAGCAATTACCCTTCACTTAAGAATAAATTTTAACGTTACTTGCCAGCCTGGATGGGGAGGGGAGTTTGGGGGAGAACGGGTGCATGTATATGAATGGCTGAGTCCCTTCGCATTCACCCTAAACCATCACAACATTGTCAATCGCCTACACCCCAACACGGAGTAAACAGTTTAAAGTTTGAAAAATATACATATATATAAAAGCATTATTAAAACCAAATTAGCATGACAGTTGAATGCAATGTGGATCCTTGATCCTATTCTGGGTATTTCATTAAAAAAAAATAGGTACAGAAACACGGGAACAACCAAAGAAATTTTAATATGGTATTAAAATAATACCACATTAGATGGTTGAACTGCGTAAATGTTAAGAAAGACGAGTGTGGTTATGAAAGAGAACGACCTTGTTCTTGGGAGACGCCCGCTGAAGTATTGAAGAGTGAAGAGTCACGATGCCTGCCACAATTTTCTGTTGGTTTGTTGAAAGTGGAGTCCCTCAGTCGTGGCACTTCTGGCATTTGGACCGGGATGTTTCTTGTCCCAGAGACTGTCTGTGCATCGTAGGATGTCCAGCTGTATCCCTGGCCTCCACCCACTAGAAGCAGGTCACACTCTCCCCAACTTGTGAAGATAAAAACTGTCTCTTAAAGTTGTCAAATGCCCTACTACATGGTGGAGGGGACCCCATAGGGATCAGCCTCAGCTAATCAGAATCAGAGAGACGTTGCTTCAGGCCGGAGTCAACTGAGGACCCGTGCTATGAAAGAAGATAAAGAAAATGCAAAAAGTGTTAGCAGCTGGCAAACCGGTGAGCAGTGGACGGGTGTTTGTCGAACAATTCTTGCAATGTTTTTTCAAGTTCAAAATTTTTAAATAGCTAAAGCATTGGTTAAAAGAAGTCTTGACTGAGGGTCAGTCCCTGATATTGGTTACCATCCTGAGGCAAATGTTTACTACAACACTCCCATTTGATCGTGACACACTTCCACTCTCCTCTGCCTTAGGGATGACGTTTAAACTTGGAGTCAAGCCTCCCAGCCCCTCATTGCTGGGTCCTATTTATCACCCACTTCAGCCCTATCTTCCTTCCTGAAACTGTCTGCTCCTCTCTGGCTAATTGTCACTTAAAACCCAATCCCTTATGACCCAGCAATCCCACTACTGGGCATACACACCGAGGAAACCAGAATTGAAAGAGACACGTGTACCCCAATGTTCATCGCAGCACTGTTTATAATAGCCAGGACATGGATGCAACCTAGATGTCCATCAGCAGATGAATGGATAAGAAAGCTCTGGTACATATACACAATGGAGTATTACTCAGCCACTAAAAAGAATACATTTGAGTCAATTCTAATGAAGTGGATGAAACTGGAGCCGATTATACAGAGTGAAGTAAGCCAGAAAGAAAAACACCAATACAGTATACTAACACATATATATAGATTTACAAAGATGGTAACGATAACCCTGTATGCGAGACAGCGAAAGAGACACAGTCTAGAACAGTCTTTTGGACTCTGTGGGAGAGGGCAAGGGTGGGATGATTTGGGAGAATGGCATTGAAACACGTATAATATCATATGAGAAACGAATCGCCAGTCCAAGTTCGATGCAGGATACAGGATGCTTGTGGCTGCTGCACTGGGATGACCCAGAGGAATGGTGTTGGGAGGGAGGTGGGAGGGGGCTCCAGGATGAGGAACACGTGTACACCCGTGGCAGATTCATGTTGATGTATAGCAAAACCAATACAATATTGTAAAGTAATTAGCCTCCAATTTAAATAAATAAATTTATATTTTTGAAAAAGAATACAAAAGTAAATAAATAAAACCCAATCCAACGGAGATATCCTCTGGAGGACAATACGGGAGTGTCCCACGATGAATCACTAATGAAACCTTCTCGAGGCCCCCACTCCACCCCTGCCTGTACCGTTTGATTCACGTTATGCAGTAGATGGCTCGTCTTCCACTCCTGGGGGCTCCGCACACAGAGATTTCTCTTCTGCTGTTCACGACTCTGTTCTGAAGGGGATGAGGTGGCTGGATGGCATCACTGAGTCAGCGCATGGGAGTCTGAGTGAACTCTGTGACAGGGAAGGACAGGGAAGCCTGGCGTGCTACAACCCATGGGGTCGCAGAGTCAGACACAACTTAGCCACTACATAACAACAACACCAAGTTCTGGCAAAAAAAAAAAAAAACAAACCCTGGGTCCTCAGTGTGCCTGCCCCAGGGAGCTGAATCTCTACAGCTGCTTCACCGTCGCCAAGGGCTGATGGTTGTCTGCTGTCGTTTAGGTCTCAGGCTTGGGGAACAAAACCAGAGAGCCTCCGTTTTCTTGCTTTCGCAGGCGGTCATTCCAAGAAGCACGTTGGCATACTTAGGGCACGCAGAGGGCTTCCCAGGTGGCACCAGCAGCAAAGAACCCGCCTGCCAGGGCAGGAGACATGAGAGACGTGGGTTCGATCTCTGGGTCAGGAAGATCCCCTGCAGGAGAGCATGGCAACCCACTCCACATCTTTCCTGGCTATTTTGAGTCTTCGCTGCTGTGTGGGCAATTCTCTCCAGCTGCAGGCCCCTCGCGGCGGTGGCCTCCCCAGCTGTGGGGCACAGAGTCCAGGCACAAGGGTTCAGCAGGTGAGGCTCAAGGGCCCCAGAGGGCAGGCTCCGTGGCCATGGCACACAGGCACCGCCACTCCGCAGCACGTGGGACCCTCCTGGACCAGGGACAGAGCCAGCGGCCCCTGCCGTGCAAGGCGGACTCCCAACCACCGGACCCCCAAGGAAGCCCGCACTCCAGTACTCCTGCCTGCAGAATCCCATGGGCAGGGGGGCCTGGTGGGCTGTGGTCCGTAGGGCGACAAAGAGTCAGACAGGACGGAAGCGACCTGGCGGGGAGGCAGGGTGGCCTGTAAAGTGTGCCCCCACACAAACCATGTAAGTTCTCAGTATCCCAGTTTACCCGCTCAGCTAGTGCTGCTGCTGTTCTGAATTTTTCTCATTCTAACAGGGGTGTATCTTGCTGTTTTATTGTGTGTTTCCTGAAGACATATGATGTGGAGGATATCTTCATCTGCTTATTTGGCATCTGAGTGGCGAGATGTCTGTTAAGTCTTTTGCCTGGTTTTATAATTGGGTGACTGTTTTCCTTACGGTTGAGTATGAACTGTCCTCTGTGTGTTTTGGATAGCAGTCCGGTATCGGCGGCGTCTTCTGAGGTATTCCCTTCCAGTCTGTGACATCTCTGATTCTATGGCTTAGGCCACTTAAAAAAATTTATTTATTTGGCTGTGATAGGTCTTAGTTGAAGCATTCAGGATCTTTAGTTCTCTGACCAGGAATCAAACCTGGACCCCTGCATTGCAAGTGAGTAGTCACAGCCTCTGGACCACAGGGGAGTCCCCAGCTTATACCACTTTTAAAAGACGTCGGACTTCTCGTAGCTGAATGCGTTCTTGCAGAGGCAAGGAAGCAGTCTATGTAGGCAAGGTATCCTACGGCAGCACTCTGTCCTCCTGTGGCCAAGGGGTGGCCAACTCCTTGTTCCTTCTTCTGCCTCAAGGACACAGAATGTTTGAATCCAAGTCATCAGAAACATTCCTGAAAAGAGTCATTCAGTCTTGAGGTCCTTGGAGCTGCCCACTCTGTGTTGTCTGAGATACAATGATTTGGCTTTTCCATAGATTCGACCAGGCACCTCATAGACTTCCAGTAGACTCAACACTTTTGCTGAAGTTAGATTAAGCAATGTACTAATTCCATCGACAACTCTTTATCTGTGCCTACTGTGTGCCTTGAGAGTCCCTCGGCCTGCCAAGAGATCCACCCAGTCCATTCTAAAGGTGATCAGCCCTGGGTGTTCTTTGGAAGGAATGATGCTAAAGCTGAAACTCCAGTACTTTAGCCACCTCATGCGAAGAGTTGACTCATTGGAAAAGACTCTGGTGCCGGGAGGGATTGGGGGCAGGAGGAGAAGGGGACGACTGAGGATGAGATGGCTGGATGGCATCACTGACTCGATGGACGTGAGTTTGAGTGAACCTTGGGAGTTGGTGATGGACAGGGAGGCCTGGCGTGCTGCGATTCATGGGGTCGCAAAGAGTCGGACACGACTGAGCGACTGAACTGAACTGAACTGAACTGTGCGCTTGGCACTGTTCTAAGCATTGAGGATACAGTAGTGAACGACATAAACCAAAGCCCTGTCCTCATGGAGCTTTTACACTATGGTGGAAAAGTCAGACAATAAGCAAGTCGCATAAAGTACATGGCCTGTTCAATGGTGCTGAGTGCAATGGAGGACGTGGCTGGCTTCAGGCATAGCTGAATCCAGCAGCTGCAACAATACTAGTCTCTAAAACCTGGCAAAGGGATAGGGAATGCCTGGGTGTTTTGCCTGGCTGTTAGCCATGAAACCAAAAGACACTTGCTCCTTGGAAGAAAAGCTATGACAAACCTAGACAGTGTATTCAAAAGCAAAGATATCACTTTGCCAACAAAGGTCTGATAGTCAAAGCAATGGTTTTCCAGTAGTCATGTACAGATGTGAAAACTAGACCATAAAGAAAGCTGAGCCCAAAAGAATTGACGGTTTTGAACTGTGGTTTGGAGAAGACTCTTGAGAGTCCCTTGGACTGCAAGGAGATCCAACCAGTCCATCCTGAAGGAGATCAGTCCTGAATATTCATTGGAAGAACTGATGTTGAAGCTGAAGCTCCAGTGTTTTGGCCGCCTAATGCAAAGAGCCAACTCATTGGAAAGACCCTGATGCTGGGAAAGATTGAGGGCAGGAGGAGAAGGATGAGATGGCTGGATGGCATCACCGACTCAATGGACACGAGGCTGAGCAAGCTCCAGGAAACACTGAAGGAGGGGAGCCTGGCATGCTGCCGTCCATGGGGTTGCAAAGAGTCAGACACTTCTGAGCGACTGAACAGCAACAAGAACCACAGGTTGGTGAAGGGCTTAGAGTCCAAAGAATGCAGGGTGACCCAAGGGACGTGGCTTTATGCTGAGTGGCAAAGGACCCACGGACATCACCGACTCAATGGACACGAGGCTGAGCAAGCTCCAGGAAACACTGAAGGAGGGGAGCCTGGCATGCTGCCATCCATGGGGTTGCAAAGAGTCAGACACTTCTGAGCGACTGAACAGCAACAAGAACCACAGGTTGGTGAAGGGCTTAGAGTCCAAAGAATGCAGGGTGACCCAAGGGACGTGGCTTTATGCTGAGTGGCAAAGGACCCACGGAGCTGAGTCCTGATAGTTTCCACACAGAAAGCAATGGTAAGGGTGAGAGTGTCGGGGTGAGAGGAGAAGGGGGGGGACTTGGAGGGAGTATGTAGAGTTCAGGGGCCCCTCCAGACTTCTGCCAGTTGAAATAGGAGGCCCAGGCTTCCTTTGCTCCTGATAGAGTCGATTTCTGTTGCTTACAATCAAAGACTTCTAACTCACAAACATACACACACACCCCTGTGCTGTGCCAGGCTCTGCTAGACATGGAGAACACAGAGAAAAATTAGACACAGACCAGTTCCCAGAAAACTCCCAGCCCGTGGGGGCAGCTAGACAGTAAGACGCCCCCTGCAGTTTACAGGGCACCCACTGGCATCCCGGCTGGTGCAGTGGTAAAGGATCTGCCTGCCACTCAGGAGACTCGGGTTCCATCCCGGGGCTGGGAAGATTCCCTGGAGGAGGGCATGGCAACCCACTCCAGTCTTCTTGCCTGGAGAATCCCATGGACAATCTCCTCTTTCACTTTCATCAAGAAGCTCTTTAGTTCTTCTTCACTTTCTGCCATATGGTTTCATAAGATTCAAACTTCTTATAAAAAGAAAATATTGGAAACTCCCTGAAAGTCCAGTGGTTAGGACTGGGGACTCTCATTGCCTTGGACCTGGGTTCAATCCCTGGTCAGGGAGCTAAGATTTTGTAAGCTGTGGGCACTGCCTCACCCACCGCCTTAAAAAAATTGCTTTGTAATTGGAAGAATTAAAAGCTTCAAGTATTTTTGATACTTCTGCAACCTTTTTATATTGGTAGAAAATTCATGCCAAGCCCTCAACTGTTAAAGCACAAGGATATCAGCTGGGTCTTCCTAGGTGGGGCACCTGCCAGTGCAGCAGATGTGAGAGAAGTAATTGGAAGAATTAAAAGCTTCAAGTATTTTTGATACTTCTGCAACATTTTTATATTGGTAGAAAATTCATGCCAAGCCCTCAACTGTTAAAGCACAAGGATATCAGCTGGGTCTTCCTAGGTGGGGCATCTGCCAGTGCAGCAGATGTGAGAGACACGGGTTTGATCCCGGGTCAGGACGATGCCCTAGAGGAGGGAAAGCCACTCCAGTCTTCTCGCCTGGAGAATCCCGTGGACAGAGGAGCCTGGTGGGCTGCAGTCCACGGGGTCGTAAGAATCAGACATGAGCGTCAGACATGCCTTAGCGACTAGCCGCTACCACCACCAACATCACTGCACGGTATGCGTGTAACCTGGCTCAAATGGTACGTTCTGTGAGGCACATTCTGCCAACTGAAATTCATTAAGAAAAGAAAAGGGATGATTGAGGTCAGTGATAAAGGAGGCTAGCGGTAGCTTTCCCAAATAATTCAGCCTCGAAAGGCGACGGAGAGGACGTCCCTGGTGCTCCAGTGGCTGAGGACCCACGCTGTCTTTGCAGAGGGAGCAGGTTCAACCCCCTAGTTGGGAAGCTGAGCTCCTGCGTGCCGCGTAGTGTGGCCAGACCAAGGCAAGGTGAACAAACCAAAAAGAGAAGACTCGTGTTTCTGCAGGAGGAAAGGAAACAGGGGAGAGTATTCCAAGTAAATGCATCAGAATAAGCCAAGATAACAATTAGGAAAGGAAACCAGGTGTTGCGGCCTGGGGAGGCGTCCAAGACTACGGACAGAGACGTGTCTCGTTATAGGGACTTACACAGGGTCATAGCCTGGGTACATATAATGTAAGCTGAAATATGCTGAGAAGTTCTAAGTTCATTCAGAAGACAAAGAAGAGAGTGCTTAAAAGGATCTTACATGTGACCTACTGTGTGCCTGCCTTGCATACAAAGTGTCTCTTGACTTGTGCTGAGTGAAGGCAATCTGAGAAGTCTTTCTCAACCTTTAATTCAGTTACTACAACAAAGTAAAAAAGTCTGCTATAGTGTTTGTTTGTTTGTTTTTTAGGACTTCCCTGATGGCTCAGATGGTAAAGCATCTGTCTGCGATGCGGGAGACCAGGGTTCGATCCCTGGGTGGGGAGGATCCCCTGGAGAAGGAAATGGCAACCCACTCCAGTAGTATTGCTTGGAAAATCTGATGGACAGAGGAGCCCGGTGGCTACAGTTCATGTGGTCGCAAAGAGTCGGACACGACTGAGCGACTTCACATTAATCATAGTGTTTTTTAAGTGTTAGTCTCTCAATCACGTCTGACTCTTTGTGAAGCCAAAGACTGCAGCCCACCAGGCTCATCTGTCCATGGAGTTCTCACGACAAAAATACAAGAGTGGGTTGCCATTTCCTTCTCCCGGGGATCCTCCCAACCCGGGGATTGAACCTGGTTCTCCTGAACTGGCAGGCAGATGCTTTACCTTCTGAGCCACCAAGGAGGTCAGAATCCCCCTGTAAGTCCCCGCAACTAGCCGAGTCTCCTTCCTCTCCACGTTGCCGAGTCTGGTCCTCATCTAGATCCCTGTCTACCTCTACTACAGCCCTTCGACAGAAGTGAAATCTGCTGGGTTTTGTGTTCCCAGCGTACGGATCACGTTCTAGCACACAGTAGGCTATGAATGCTTACTGATATGGCCTAAAGACGGATTGCAAATTAGGGGTGCTTTTGCCTACTTATCTCAAGCCCAATTGAAATTTAGAGGGAAAAAAAAAAGCTTTCCCATCGGTTCTGTAATTCCACAGAGATCAGGGGAGGGAGGTGTCAGAGAGCCTCAGCTTTGGTTTAAGATGTTTTCCCTGCTGGTTGGCAGGGAGGACAAAGGCACCCTGGCAGTGTCCACACGCGCAGCTTGGAGGATGCAGTGGGCTACGGTGTGCGGTGGGTCTGCTGGGAAGTCCTGCTCAGGACCGAGGTCAGCTCCCCGCACGTTGGCATGAATTCAAGGAGGTGCCCTTGTCTTCTGATTGCTGAACTCTCTGGCCCCTTCCTGAAAATTCTGTCCCCAGGTGGATGCTCTAGCCATCTCATCACTGAGGCAGAGACATCAAGGAAGGAAGGAGACTTAACTGTATCCGTTCTGATAGACTCATCTTACTCGAGACTTTCAGGTAAGGACACTGGGTATTTCATTTGCTGGGGAACAAAGTGAAGGGACCGTTAAGAAGGTCAGACAGGAAATGGTGCACACAGACAACTACTCTGTGTCAAGTGCTGTGCTGAGAGGCTCCCCTGAACTCTCTCCATAAATTCTCTAAACAATCCTATGATATACTTATAAAGAAGAATAAAGAAGCTCTTGATGAGGGTGGAAGAGGAGAGCGAAAAAGCTGGCTTAAAACTCAACATTCAAAACACTAAGATCATGGCATCTGGTCCCATCACCTCATTGCGAGGGTATGGGGAAAAGTGGAAACAGTGGGAGACTATTTTCTGGGCTCCAAAATCACTGCAGATGGTGACTGAAGCCATGAAATTAAAAGACGCTTGCCCCTTTGAAGGAAAGCTGTGACCAACGGAGACGGCATATTAAAAAGCAGAGACATTACTTTGCCAACAAAGGTCCGTCTAGTCAAAGCTATGCTTTTTCCAGTGGTCATGTGTGGATGTGAGAGCTGGACCATAAAGAAGGCTGTGTGTGTTAGTCATTCAGTCATGTCAACTCTGTGACCCAATGGGCTGTAGCCCACCAGGCTCCCCTGTCCATGGGATTTTCCAGGCAAGAATACTAGAGTGGGCATCCCTTTCCTCCTCCAGAGGAATCTTCCCGACCCAGGGATTGAAACTGGGTTTCCTGCATTGCAGATAGATCTTTATCATCTGAGCTACTGAGCACCAAAAAACTGATGCTTTCGAGCTGTGGTGTTGGAGAGGTCCCTTGAGAGTCCCTTGGACTGCAAGGAGATCAGACCAGTCCATCCTAAAGGAGATCAGTCCTGAATATTCACTGGAAGGACTGATGCTGAAGCTCCAGTACTTTGGCCCCCTGATGTGAAGAGACAGCTCATTTGAAAAGACCCTGATGCTGGGAAAGAGTGAGGGCAAAAGGAGAGAGTGGACGACAGAGGATGAGATGGTTGGATGGCGTCACCGACTCAGTGGACATGAGTTCGAGCAAGCTCTGGGAGATAGTGGAGGACAGAGAACCCTGGAATGCTGCAGTCCGTGAGGTTGCAAAGAGGCAGACATAACTCAGCAACTGAACAACAACAAACTTTTAATAAATATGTTCCTGTTTTGTGAGTGGAGAAACTGAAGTTCAGTAAGTAAAAACGCTTGATGTGACCCCAGTAAGTGTAGAGACTTAGGAGTTGGACCTCAGGTCCACGTGATTCTGGAGCCTGAATTCTTCCTGTTGTACCAAGATGTCACTCAGGCATGCGGTGAAGGAACAGCGGGGCCGGGAGCTGAGAATCAGGGCTGAAGTTCCCGCAAAGCTGACTGGCTTGGGTGCACGTCTGGTCACAGTTTACGTCTCTGCCGGAGCTGTTCCTTCTCCCTGGGTTGCCCATCACTGTGTCTGTTTTCTAACTTTCAGAACCCTTCAAGGCTCAGTTAAAATGTCAGAGGTTTCCCCCAGCCCTTCCTCGTGCAGACAGATTCCCCTCATCAAGTTCCTGCCCTCTCTCTCTGTCTGCATGCGCGCATTGCCGTGGTCCAGCTCCGGTGGATCCAGGGTGGTTCGAAGGTGGGGATGGAGCAGGCGTCCTAGGAAAGACTTATTTAATTATAGATAGAGAGGGACTAGGAATTTAGCAGAGAAAAAGAGGCCAAATAACTTGGTTAACACAGGGTGCCAATCACCACCTACGTAGGCCGCAGGCGTCTTCCCGTTCTCCCGAAGGAGAGGAGGCACTGAGGCCCCCCCGGTCCGATCTTAGAAGCCCAGGCAGAATTAGTAGGCTTGGTGGGTCCTATGCACCAGATGGGAATTCGACCAGAAAAATAGTAAGAGAGAGAGAAAGGGGCCGAATAACTTGGGTTACGTGGGGTACCAATAAAATTCCAGACAAGGAACTTGCACCATATTCATGGCGGGCACCCACGCTCCAGATGGGAATTCAGCCAGAAAATTGGGGAGCAGAAAGGAACGACATGAGGGAATCAGTCTTTCCGGAACTGATCCGATTTCTTTATTTTTGGGTTTGCTTATATACCTTTTGTTACATATAGGGATGAATACAGAGTCACGCGGGGGTCAGCAGTCCTGACCTTATTAAAATCAGGTGCTTTACATAAAAAGTTTTAGGGGTTTTACATCATCTTCAAGCCATTTCTGCCTGCTGACATTTACAACTCTTTCTTTCTGATAACCAAAAAACTTATTTTTTCCAAGGGTGTTTTTCCTTAAACCAGGCACCACCCTCCAAATAAAGTTGCATTCCTATAGGGTGAGGGTGTAGTGAGTTACAATCAAGAAAGGAATTTATTTAACCCAAGGTTAACATGATTAATCTTAAAGGTTAATACTTATTTCTCGTATATGCTTAAAGGTTAAGACTTATTTCTCCTACAGGTTAATACTTATTTCTCCTATATGCTAGTTATATTCACTATAAGGGCAGGGAATATGAAGATTTTAGCAACAAACATCAGTCCAATAAATGAAAATCCTTTCACCAATGTTCCTCTTAAGATCTACTTAGTCTTAAGATAGTGACAAAGTTACATTTTTGCATAGCAAGGACACAGTGATTTATAACAAAGTACAGTGATCTATAACAAAAGAGAAAATTCATTAACTCAAAAAGTCTAGTATTGCTAACATCAAAAACTACTATATTTCCTTTTCTATATTCCAAATACATTGATTAATACATTCCCAAGTGTCTAAGGATATGGAGGCCTGGCGGCAATCATTGATTCGACAACAAGAAAAAGTCCTATGTTAATTAAGATTCTCAAAATACTCCAAAACTCTGTGCTGTTTATGGTTGAGAGGTAGTAAACAATCGTGTGTCCACAGAGAGGTTTAACCTGAAATGCCCTTGTCCCACCTAGGGCAGGGAATTAGCGGCAATTGTTGACACAACAACTGAAGAAACTCTTTATCAATATAATTCCCAACCAACCCACTATACTAATAATTTCTAACTTCCCACAAGAATTTGCCTTTAGTAAGTCAAAAACATCTCGTGCCTCTCATGGTTGGAGGGCTGTTGTGGCCGGAGGAACCTATACAGACAGGCTAGATAACCTTCAGAGGAGTCCCGTAAGTTGAAACACTCTAGTCACGCCCAGGAATTTTTACTGCCTTGGAGCTGCACGTTTACTCCTTCTCGGAGGGAAATAGTTATGGGGGAGAGCACCCCGTAGGTGAGAGTACAGGACAGACTCTGGTTCTGGGGTTAGATGCTTGGGAGCAGGGTAATTTCCTGAGGCTTCATCACGCCTTTGCGCATACCGAAGCCCCCTTCTCATGGCCTTTGCCAAGGGCGGAGTTCCTCACGCTGGCCCCCAACAGTGCTTCCTCTGTGAGAATCGGGTATATGAATAAGCCGGGACTGAAACTCCGTTTGGACAGGTTCAAACACATGCGAGTCATTTCACACGGAGAAGCGGCAGAGTCTAGAGGAAGGATCTCTGGCTTCAGGACCAGAGAGACCCAGGTGTGAGCCTGAGCAAGCCTCTTCACCTCCCCAAGCTTTAGTTCCTTACCTGCGAAACACAGCGCATAACGCTTCACTCACAGAACGGTCGCAACCGTGTTGATGAAAAAACGCGTGTCTATTGAGATTGGTAATTAATACTTATCAATTATTATTATTTTAATTCATTTATTCACTCAATTATTATTCATTAGTAACAATTCGTGAGAGATGATACTTATGTTTGGATGGCATACTATTTATTTAGTTTTAATTTGGGGGGGGCCACACTGTATGCAGGATTTTAGTTCCCCGACCAGGGATCACAGCCACACCCCCTTCATGGAGCCATAACCACTGGGCCACCAACAAAGCCCCTGGCACGCTATTTAATATTAACAGATAGCACTGGCTGTGTGCTCTGTGTCAGAAATGTGACACATGGCAACCCTATGAGTACTCTGTAAGTGCTAAAATTATCCCCAACTTGCATACGAGGTTTCACAAGAACCTATAGCTTGTCTAAATCTCATGGCTATTCAGTCATTGTCGTTCAGTTGCTACATCGTGTCCGACTCTGCAACCCCATGGACACAGCTATCAGGTGGAAGATGGAATGTTCAAATCCAGGTCTAAAAAGTGAAGTCGCTCAGTCATGTCCGACTCTTTGCGACCCCATGGACTGTAGCCTACAACGCTCCTCTGTCCGTGGGATTTTCCAGGCGAGAATACTGGAGTGGGTTGCCATTTCCTTCTCCAGGGGATCTTCCCAACCCAGGGATCGAACCTGGGTCGCCCGCACTGTAGGCAGATGCTTCACCATCTGAGCCACCAGGGAAGTCTAGAGCCAGGTCTATCTGACTTTATTTAACGATGCAGATATTAGATCATCTGAGATGAAGCTAATCACACATATCTTGTTTTCCCTTGAAAGTCTATTGAGGGTAGGACAGGTTCGGTGACTTGCCCACGTTTAGCCAATAAAGGATACTCACATAGAAAGCTGGGCTTCCCTGGTGGCTCAGTGGGAAAGAATCTGCCTGCAGTGCAGGAGACCTGGGTTCAGACTCTGGGTTGGGAAGACCCCGTGCAGAAGGAAAAGGGCAGTCCAGTCCAGTATTCTGGGAAACGCCATGGAGAGAGGAGCCTGGTGGTTGTAGTCCATGGGATCACAAGGAGCTGGGCACGACTGAGTGACTAACACACACACACACTCCCACACAGAGAGAACTCCTACTGGACAGGCCGCGTCTGTTCATCTTCACACCCACTCTGCACTGGGCAGAGCTCATGTCGACGCCCTCGAAGTGTTTCCGGGATGAGATGAGCAGACACGGCAGGAACCCCGACCCAGGGCGTGTGTTCTCGCGCCCACACTGTCAGCTCCCTCCCAAATCAACGACCGCCAGGACCGGAAGACAGCCGCTGAGGCCGAGATCAGGCGCTCCCAGCCAGCAGCCCCATCCTGGGGTTCTGCACCTCCTAGAAGGCGTGGTGCCCTTAAATCCACCCTTGATCCGTCGCACATTGAATAAACACGCACTGAGTGCCTGTGATGTACCGGGCGACGCGCTCTTTTGCCAGGTCTCCAGGGTAGAGTTCTGAGTGAGACAGACCTAGCTCCTTCCCCCAGGCTTGCAACCCAGTTGGAGAGACACTAAATAACTGAACAAACATACAAGTAATTTAAAATGATGACAGTTGGTTTGTAATACGCGGATAGAAAATAAAGACACATGGTTTGATAGAGAATTTTTTAAGGAAGGCTTATCTGGACTTTCCTGGTGGCTCAGACGGTAAAGTGTCTGCCTACAATGAGGGAGACCTGGGTTCAGTCCCTGGGTCTGGAAGATCTCCAGGAGAAGGAAATGGCAACCCACTCCAGTATTCTTGCCTGCAAAATTCCATGGACAGAGAAACCCGGTAGTCTACAGTCCATGGGGTCGCAAAGAGTCGGACACGACTGAGCGACTTCATTTTCCTTTCCTTTCCTAGCTGAAGACAAGACATGAAAAAATTATCCCAAAGATGTCTAGAAATGGGAAAAGCAAGAAGGGGGAGAAAGTGTTCCAGACAAAAGAGACTACATTGGGAATTCTTTAAGGCTGGCGGGACCTTGCAACATTTGAGGGAAGGGAAGCGTCCCTGTGGGGCTCTGCTAGATGGAGGAAGCGGAACCGTGCCGTGAGCTAAAGCTGATACAGACACTGGGGAAACAGGATGGCGGTTCCTTAAAAAACTAAGAACAGAGCTACCACGTGACCCAGCAATCCCACTCCCGGGCACACACCCAGAGGAAAACATAGTTCAGAATACATGTGCACCCCGCAGTGTCCACGGGAGCAACAGGCGCTACATGGAGGCAACTCGGGTGTCTGTCGACAGAGGAGTGGGAAAAGAAGGCGAGGCACACACACAGATGGAACGGTGCTCGGCATAACGGGGCGAAACAGGGCCGTTTGCAGAGATGCGGCTGAACCTGGAGACTGTTGCTCAGAGTGAGGGAAGCCCGGCAGGGAACAAATACCGCATAACAACACACGAACGCAGAAGAGAGGGAAGTGGTGCAGATGAGCTTACTTGCAAAGCAGAGACAGAGAGAGACAGAGAGAGACGTGGAGCACAAACGTGCGGGTGCCACAGGGGCATGTGGGCGGCGGGGAGGAGGGCCTGGGGTCGGCACATAGCCGCTATGGACACTGTGTGTAAGACACACAAGGGACGAGAACCCACTGGCTGGCGCAGGGAACTCCATCAGGGCTCTGTGGTGGCCTGACTGGGGAGGTCGTCCAAGCGGGAGGGAGGGTCTGCACACGCACGGCTGATTCACTGTGTTGGACGGTGGAAACTATCAGCACTGCGAGGCGAGTCTCCTCCAATAAGAGACTGATTTTGAAAAAGCCCTCTCCACCCCCCCCACCCCCCCGCAAAAAACCTGAAGCAACTGGCAAAGTTTGATGCGGAACACGAGGTTTATTCTAAAGATAACGGGGGAGAGATTAAAAGCTATAAGCAGAGGCGCGACCCTAGAGACTGTTTTTCAAAGGCTCCATGAGCTCCTTCTTGGAGGACTGCGGCAGGGAGAGTGGAGGCGGCGAGGCCAGAGAAGAAGGCGTCTCATTTGCTTGGGTGGCATGATGGCTTGGGTGTGGGTGAGGCAAGGTGTACAGAGACAGACGTGTGAACTCTTTGCCATGTGTTTTGCACTCAGATGGAGAGGTCCCTGGAGTTGGGCAACATGACGCGGGTCCAGGAATTCGTCTTGCTGGGCTTGTCCACGAGCCCAGAAACAAGGGAAGTCCTGTTTGCCGTCTTCCTGGCCCTCTATCTGCTGACCCTCCTGGAGAACGCCCTCATCGTCCTCCTCGTCTGCAGCCACGCCGAGCTCCACAAGCCCATGTACTTCTTCCTGGGCAACCTGAGCTGCCTGGAGATGTGCTACGTGTCCGTGACCATGCCCAGCCTGCTGGCGGGGCTGCGGACGGGGCCCTGCCACGTGCCCTTCCCAGCCTGCATGACCCAGCTCTTCTTCTTCATTGTCCTCATCTGCACAGAGTGTGCCCTGCTGGCCTCCATGGCCTGTGACCGCTACGTGGCCATCTGCCGCCCGCTGCACTACCCGCTGCTCATGCGGCCCCCGGTCTGCCTGGGCTTGGCCGGGACCTCGTGGCTTGGTGGGCTGCTGGTCTCGGTGGTCAAGACCGCGTGCATCGCCAGCCTGTCCTACTGTGGCCCCAACGTCCTCAATCACTTCTTCTGTGATGTCTCCCCGCTGCTCAACCTGTCCTGCACCCACGTGGCCCTGACCGAGCTGGTGGACTTCCTCTCGGCCATCGTCATCCTCTGGGGCTCCCTCCTGGTAGCCATAGCCTCCTACGCGGCCATTGCCAGGGCGGTGCTCCGCATGCCGTCAGCCGCCGCCCGGCGCAAAGCCTTCTCCACCTGCGCCTCCCACCTGGTGGTGGTGGGCATCTTCTACTCGGCCACTCTCTTCATCTACTGCCGCCCCAGCCGCGTCGAAGCCATGGACCTCAACAAGGTGTTGTCGGTCGTCTACACGGTGGCCACGCCCATGTGCAACCCGGTCATCTACTGCCTGCGGAACAGGGAGGTCCAGGCGGCTTTCCGTAGGACTCTACGCAGGTCCTGAGGCTGGCCGCTAAGGGCATGGTGGAGGACTCAGGTTGTCAGTGCTTGATATCCACACAGCATGCACTGCATCCAAATGTATGATTCGGTGGCTACTTAGCATAGTCACAACGTTGTGCAACCCATACCATTATCTGATTCCAGCACTTTTTCATCACCACCAAGATGAATGGATAAGGAAGCTGTGGTACAGATGTGAACGGCGTATTAGTCAGCCGTGAGAAGGAACGAAGTCAGGTCATTTGTCGTGATCTGGATGAACCGAGAGTCTGTCATACAGAGAGAAGTAAATCAGAAAAAAAAAACAAATGTTGTACATTAGTGCATACGTGTGAAATCTAGAAAAACGGATGCAGACGAATGTATTTCCAGCGGAGGAATAGAGAGGCAGACGCAGAGGACGGACGTGTGGGCACAGACGGGCAAAGGGGAGGGTGGGATGAACGGACAGTCACATGGACGTGTACACCCCACCCTGAGCAAGACAGGTGGCTGGTGCGGAGGTGCTGTGCGGCAGGGGGAGCTCAGCTCAGCGCTCGGTGGTGACCTGGTGGAGTGGGAGGCGAGGCGAGAGGTTCAAGAGGGGGTGAGACACGCACACACGTGGCTGATCCACACTGCTGAGCGGCAGAAGCTCACACAGCACTGTGAAGCGGCTGCATCCGATTTTCCAAGCAAGAAATCTGTGCACGCCGACGTCACTCCCCATCCCCTGTCCCACCCCCAGCCCTGAGAAACCGCTCATCTTTCTCTCTGTATGGATTTGCCTGGTTAGATGTTTCGCATCCCTGAATCAGATAATATGTGGACTTTCAAATGGGGCTTCTTTCATTCAGCATCATGTTTCCAAGCTTTGTGCGCATGGCAGCACACTTCGGCACTTTACTCCTTTGTACGGTTGCGTAATATTCCCTTGTGTTTAGTTTGCCCACTCCTCAGCTGAAAGACACTTGAGCTGTCTTCACTTTTTAGCTGTTAGGGATAGTGCTGCTGTGAACATTTTTATACCACCCTTTCTGTGGAAGCACATTTTCTTTTCTCTTGGGTAGATGCCTAGGACTGGAGTTGGGGGGTTATATACTAATACTAGGGGCTTCCCAGGAGGCGCTAGCGGTAAAGAACCTGCTTGCCAGTGCAGGAAACATAAGAGACACCGGGTCAATGCCTGGGCTGGGAGATCCCCTGGAGGCGGAAATGGCAACCACTCCAGCGTTCTTGCCTGGGAAAGCCCATGGACAGAGGAGCCTGGGGGGCTACAGTCCACGGGGTCACAAAGATTCAGGCATAAATGAGACAACTTAGCACTCAGCACACAGGCTAATGCTATATATAACTTTTTAAAGAACTGTCGAGCTCTTCAAAGTGACCAAAATTCTGCGTTCAAAATATATGTGTGTCAGGGTAAGCAGGGCAGTTATAAATGGCCATTTATAGATGAGATCGTGCAGATGACCAATGAATCTGATAAATCTCCTTAGTACTCAGCAAACATGCTAGTTATGACGCTTTGCCATCAGTGTAGCGGATCAGGAAAGATTCAAGAGACTGTTAACACCTCAAGCTGAGCTGAGGTTGGGGTGTCCTTGGTGCCTCAGACGGTAAGGGATCTGCCTATGGTGCAAGAGACCTGGGTTCAATCTCTGGATTGGAAAAATCCCCTAGAGAAGGGAATGGCAACTCAACCCAGTATTCTAACTTGGAGAATTGCATGGGATTCCAGAGGAGCCTGGGATCCACGGAGGGTCGCAGAATCAGACACGACTGAGCAGCTGACAGCCGAGGTGGCTTTGAAACGCGGTGATTCTCTGTCACAGACTGCCGGTGGAGGCATCAAGTGCTGAAACCCTCGTGGACAACAAACTGGTATCTGAATTTTGCCTACACTTTGACGCAGAATCTCCACCTCTGCAGATTTCTCACAGGAAGATTAAAACACTGACCTGTAAAAGTAGACGGATGAGAATGATTCCGGTAGCTTTCCAGATTAAAGTGCCAGGGATGAAGTGACTTGGTCTAGGACTGGCCACTCCCATCATCCCACCCGGGCAGAAAAAGCCTGGAGGACAGAGGGCTGGAAATTTTGGCGAACAGAATCCAAGGCTATTCAAAACCCAGAGCATGAAGATAAAAACGGTAACCGCTGTGTCAAAGTGCACGTGAGTTCAAAATTTGATAAATATTAGCAAATTGCTTCCCAGAAACAAAACTTCAATCTACATGCCCACAGCTGTCTGGGAGGGTAACTTGCCCCCACGTCCAACCAACACTGCGTTTTCTCAGAGGATTTCCTTTCAATGTTCTGTGAGCATATTAAAAAGTGTCCCGCTGCCAGCTTCCGTTCCACTGCCTCGGGTTGCATTTCTTCAGTAGAGCTGGAGGGGGAACATTATTCCATAGTTTATTGGCCATTTCTGCTGCCTTTTGAGGGCTGAATTACTGCAGTCCGGAGAAGGCAATGGCACCCCACTCCAGTACTCTTGCCTGGAGAATCCCAGGGGCGGGGGAGCCTGGTGGGCTGCAGTCCATGGGGTTGCGAAAAGTTGGACATGACTGAGTGACTTCACTTTCACTTTTCACTTTCATGTATTGGAGAAGGAAATGGTACCCCACTCCAGTACTCTTGCCTGGAGAATCCCAGGGACGGGGGAGCCTCGTGGGCTGCCGTCTATGGGGTCACACAGAGTCGGAAGCGACTTAGCAGCAGCAGCAGCAGGCTGCAGTCCATGGGGTCTCGAAGGGTCGGACACAATTGAGCGACTTCCCTTTCACTTTTCACTTTCATGCACTGGAGAAGGAAATGGCAAGCCACTCCAGTGTTCTTGCCTGGAGAATCCCAGGGACGAGGGAGCCTGGAGGGCTGCCGTCT
>SJYC01027849.1:0-27404 GCA_006408675.1 Madoqua kirkii | reverse complement strand
TGTTTGCTTGATTTTTAGACTTCAGAGGTATCTTCTGATCTTCAACTAAGTTCTACTAACTAGATGCTGAAAATCACGTCCATCAAAGATGTGTTAAAACACATGAATACGAGGTCTTCCTTGGTGGTTCAGTGGCTAAGACTCTGCACCCTCTATGCAGGGAACATGGGTTCTATCCCTCGTCAAGGAACTGGATCCCATTGGCCACAATGAAAAATTCACATGCTGCAACTAAAACTAAAAGATTCTGAGTGCTGCAACAAGAAATAGTTTAGAAATAAGTGACTCACACTGAAGAGACATTATCAGAAACTTCAGTTTCCTTTTATACTGATAAATTCAAATAAAATTTAAATTCTATAAAGGCAAAATAGTACTTGGGTGGGAAGACTAAGGAAAGATTTTTTTTAATTGCTTTATAATATTTTGTAGTTTCAAATTTCCTAATATGAGCTTGTATTACTTTTTTAAAAAATAATAATGTTAGCTTTTAAAGTACTCATTGGTCCAACAGTCAGCCAGACCTGTTCCAGTTGCTCCATCCACTAAGTTTAAAGGCATGTCTTCAGGAATCAGGAAAATTGCCAAGATAAAAGGTAGTGACCCCTCCCTTGGGACCTCACAGTTTATGAAAGAGACAAGACATACAGATAAAGTGAACCAAGTTACATTTCACACCAAATGGGATTTTCAGAATAAATAAACTGAGAACAAGAGAAGGATCTGGGGCTTCAGCGCTTCTTTGTAATAGCATCACTGCCATCCAGCATTCACTAATTTTACCACCATGACCTTGGAGCCTACCACTCACCAGGCCCTGATGTCGGCTTCAGAGATACAGCAATGAATAGCATACCCTCCCTGGCTTCATCAAAGGCATAGGATAGGAGGAGATAAAGAGTGACAAAAAGATTATTTAAAATGAGGTACTTGGGGCTTGAAGTGCTCTTTCATGAACCCATTCATTCACTCAACAAAAATTCACTCAACAGTTGAATGCCAAGCACAGAGAGAGACACATAAGAATTGAACCATGCCTTCAACAAAGCTTCTGGGTGAATTGTCCAGTACACCTTAAACACCTGATGAGATCAACTTGGTAAATATTATTAACTGTATTCTATAGAAAACTGAAGTTTGAGCTTATATGCCTATATCCACACAACTGCTAGGGGCAATCAGGGCTGGAGCCCAGAATTTCTGATGCCTAGTCTCTGTTGAGCTTCAGTTCAGTTCAGTCACTCAGGTGTGTCCAGCTCTTTATGACCCCATGAATTGCAGCACACCAGACCTCCCTGTCCATCACCAGCTCCCAGAGTTCACCCAAATTCATGTCCATTGGGTTGGTAATGCCATCTCATCCTCTGTCATCCCGTTCTTCTCCTACCCCCAATCCCTCCCGGCATCAGGATCTTTTCCAGGGAGTCAACTCTTTGTATGAGGTGGCCAAAGTACTAGAGTTTCAGCTTCAGCATCAGTCCTTCCAATGAGCACCCAGGACTGGTCTCCTTTAGGATGGACTGGTTGGATCTCCTCACAGTGCAAGAGTCTTCTCCAGCACCACAGTTCAAAAGCACCAATTTTTTGGCAATCAGCTTTCTTCACAGTCCAACTCTCACATCCATCACACTGGAAAAACCATAGCCTTGCCTAGACAGACCTTTGTTGGCAAAGTAATATCTCTGCTTTTTAATATGCTATCTAGGTTGGTCATAACTTTCCTTCCAAGGGAGTAAACGTCTTTTAATTTCATGGCTGCAATCACCATCTGCAGTGATTTTGGAGCCCCCCAAAATAAAGTCTGACAGTTTCCACTGTTTCCCCATCTATTTCCCATGAAGTGATGGGACCGGATGCCATGATCTTAGTTTTCTTAATGTTGAGCTTATTACATCTTCAGTTTTGATTTTCATAGAATGTGAAGTTTATTTGCTTTACCTACTCTCACCATCACAGGAGATGTAAGACTTCTTTTGTAACTGAACAAGAATGAAAAACCAAGTCTGCTAAGGAAATCAAGACAGGTTTTCAGGCAGCCATGGGCGCCTTCATTTATTCACCTAGACGTTTACCTGTTGATGTTTCTTGATGCCTCCTGGCTGCTGTGGGCCAAGCCCAACCAGAGAAGTTCACTTCCATGTCAGCACACTTCCTGCCTCCCTGTCAGCCAACAAAGTGCAAGAAATAATGTGATACATTTATGTGAAGGAAGGGTGCTCAAGGCTCTGCATCAAGACCCATAGAATTAATTTCACCACATCCTTCAAGCTTGCCCTGCGGTCTTGGTGATGAAAGCTTCAAGCCATGCCCACTGGGAGAGCAGACCTACAGCACCATCCACCCCAGGGAGGGCAGCACGCAGACGTAACAGGCTTTGGATTATGCATACCAGCCTCTGCTTCCCGCTGGAGGTTGGTTACAAGTGGAAAAGTCGGGATGAGTGTCCATGCAGCACTCTCTCCCATCTGTGCATGAGCTGTGGCCACTGAGGTGTAAGGTGCTGGAAGGTTCTCTCCCCTGCACCCTCCATCACTCAGGGCTGCGGTCAGGGAACATGAGTGCTCACCTGTGGACTTGTGGGCAGTTTAGCCTGTGCTGCATGACAAATCTATTTCAGTTGTTTATTTCTCATATTTCAACTCTAATAAGTCCAGGTTTAAGCAGTAGGGTGGTGGAGTGAAAAATGCTCTGGACAAATTTCCAAAGCCAGAGTTCACATCCATTAACTCAGGGGGTTCTGGGTCCACACTCTCTCTCAGCCCCTTCTTCATGCGTACATGAGTGAGAATTTTAGAAAGGAGACTTTTGCAGTGCTAACTAATGGGCCATGCAGTCTGCTCAGAATCTCCTTGCTTCACCTCACTTCATCCTCACATTGTATTAGGGCAGTACTATTACCATATCCCATTCTAGAGCTGAGAAAACTGAGAAAAGAGACACATTGAACCAGTGCTTAAGAGATAGTGGCGGAAGAAAGAAGGCCACCACCCAGGACCTCTGGACTCCAGGACCTGAGCTTGAAGCTAGACTGTCAAAATTAAACTATAATGAAGACTGTGGCCATTTTAGTCTTGTTCCTGATAGTTCCTGATAGTATTACCAGCATTTGTTTTCTTGTTTATCAGATTTTCTTGTTTGCTAAGAAAGCTATTGATGATATTTGAAGCCTTTAAAATATTTTCTTAAAAAGGACACTTCGAGTTAATCTTAATGTTATTTCCTGCTTTGATTTGGAATGAACCTATGATTCCATGCTATAAATGTTTTAAAAAATACATCAAATTTACTAAATAAAGCCAAATGATAAGGTCTAAAAGTCCCAGTGAGGAAACTACAGTAGATCTCAAATTTCTTTAATAACAATAATCACCTTGGATATTTGTTTTCAAAAGAATCATCAGGCTTCTCTCTTGGAAATTCTGGCTTAGCAGTATAGAATGAGGCTCAGGAAGCTGTATTTTTAATATAACTGGCTTCCCCAGTGGCTTAGCAGTAAAGAATCCACCTGTAATGCAGGAGACACAGGAGATGAGGGTTCAATCCTTGTGTGGGGAAGATCCCTGGAGGAGGAAATGGCAATCCAGTCCAGTATTTTTGCCTTGAAAATCCCATGGACAGAGGAACCTGGCAAGCTACACCTCACAGGGTCACAAGGAGTCGGACACAACTGAACACACACACGCACATATGCCAATTACGCGCTTCTAAGGCAGAAGACATAAGTCATTGGAACAAATGTTGAAGGATATTTGAAAATTTTAATAAGCTAAATAGACTAGAATCTCTTTCTCACCTTCACTGTTTTAAAAGCTTTTTCAGGAATGAGTGCTTAATGAATCTTTCCTGAGCCTCTGTTGACATGATAGTGAAGCCGTGAAGTCTCTCAGTCATGTCCGACTCTTTCTGACCCCACAGACTGTAGCCTACCAGGGTCCTCTGTCCATGGGATTTTCCAGGCAATAGTACTGGAGCAGATTGCTATTTCCTTCTCCAGGGGATCTTCTCGATCCAGGGATCGAACCCAGGCCTCCCACGTTGTAGACAGACGCTTTACCGTCTGAGCCACCAGGGAAGTATTGACATGATAAGTAGCAGTAAAAGTACTGAATATGTGCCAGACACTGTGCTAAGAACATTAGACTTATTATCTCACTTAATCCTCATTAAACCTCTAATAAGAGAGAGCATAACAGATTAATGGAAAAAGAGGAATTTATATCAGTAAACATAAACAGGTTAAACTCTCTCGGTAAAAAGAAACAGAAAGCTTAAGTTAGAACACATAACAATGATTTATCACCAATTAGTGCAACAAAGCAAATGACACAGAAAGGTTAAAAGCACAAGATTTAACTCAGACATGTCAGGCAACGTAATAAAATTAGAGAAGGGATAGAAATAACATCAGAAAAAGGTAAAGAATATTAAATGAATAAAGCAATACTTTTATATTGACAATAATATAGTATAAGCCAAATACTTATGTGCTAAATGATTTAATATTAGATAAAATTTTTATGATTTTAATTACAAAGTTAGAAATGAAACTAAGAAAACTTAATAAGGCACTATTAACCTATGATAAATCAAAAACAAAGTTACAGAAGATTTGAACCATATAATGAATAAGGTTAGAATAAGATATATAGATGTGAAAAAGAGAGGATAGGAGGGAAGGGGATAGAGAGGTTTAATTTGGCATTCAACCAAGAATATATTAATATATGCCTATGAAGTATTTCATACTATGCAATAAATAAGTTTTAATAATTTAAAATGCATAAATTCTATAACCACGTTGCCTGACCACAACTCAATAAAATTAGGAAATAACAATATTTGTCCTAAATTTTTAGAGTTGAAGGAAAGCTGTTGTTGTTGCTGCTGCTAAGTCGCTTCAGTCGTGTTCGACTCTGTGTGACCCCATAGACGGCAGCCCACCAGGCTCCACTGTCCCTGGGATTCTCCAGGCAAGAACACTGGAGTGGGCTGTCATTTCCTTCTCCAATGCATGAAAGTGAAAAGTGAAAGTGAAGTCGCTCAGTCGTATCTGACTCTTCGCAGTCCCATGGACTGCAGCCTACCAGGCTCCTCCATCCATAGGATTTTCCAGGCAAAAGTACTGGAGTGGGTTGCCATTGCCTTCTCCAAGGAAGGAAAGCTAGGAGAAGTTAAAAAAAAATTTATATTTCTATAATAACTTTAGGGTCCTTGAGGAAATCAAACTGAAACAGAAAAGGAAAAAAATAGGGGAAAAATATTGAAATAATAAGGATAAAGCCAATATAACAGTCAGAGGCAAATTCTTAGCCACAAACATTGATCTAGGCAACATCAGTGAAATCAGTCCCATCCTACAATATAGTATTTCTGACTGGCTGGGTGTAACTCTGGCATCAAGTGGAATTCTCCATAATAGCAGGTCTGCGCCACCAAGCTACTATATAAGATATATAGATATGAAATATATAGATATATAGATATGAGGTCTGTGCTATGCTTGTTTCAGGAGGGACCCTAGAACTCACCATGCAATTTAGGGGGAACTAAGCCTACACTTTCACAGAAGAGCAATTCAATAACATGCACTGAAGAGCTCTGAGCCCTGACTCCACCTCCAGTGTTCATCTCTCTGGGTCAGCATCGTCACTGAGATCCTTCCCATGTCATCTCAATATAATTGCTGGACTTTGCTTTCTCTGAGACAAGATTACTGAGGTAGGCTTTTTTCAGTTCAAATCCCATCATTCCTATTTCAGAAATTCTTTGGTGTTACAGCATGTGATTGGCATCAATTTCTGGTTTCTAATATGAATACAAGTTTTTGCAAATGTGTGTATTTCACTGGTCAGTTCAAAGGAAATGGGAGCCTCAAACCCCTTAGCATCTTGTCCAGAAGACTCTGTCTATAAAAATCCTGAGAAAAATATTTTTAAATAAAATGAAAACAAAAACCAGCTTCTCCCATGCTTGTTTGCTGCAGAGAAAATGTCAAGGCCAAACTCAGTACAGACTACATTATTTAATGTCTAAGAGCACATGACTAGTTCCAATGGCTGTGTGTGATTAATCTAGAAGAACTCTCATCACCTTAAGACACCCCTAATAGTTCAGTTGAAAGAATCCGCCTGCAATGCAAGAGACCTTGATTCTACTCCTGGGTAGGGAAGATCTGTTGGAGAAGGGATAGGCTACCCACTCCAGTATTCTTGGGCTTCCCTGGTGGTTCAGATGGTAAAGAATCCATCTGCAGTGTGGGAGACCTGGGATCGATCCCTGGGTTGGGAAAATCCCCTCGAGAAGAGAAAGGCTACCCACTCTAGTATTCTGGCCTAGAGAATTCCATGGGTCCATGGGGTCAAAGAGTCAGACATGGCTGAGTGACTTTCACTTTCATCACCTTACTATCACTTGCAGCTCCATGAATAATAAACTGAGCTGGTGGCATGACCCCATCGGCCATTCACACTGCAAAAGAGCCTCTCCAGTAACACAGCAGTTTGCCCACCTACAATGAGGAGGAGCCAGGTCCTGTCCACCTTTCCTAAGCTCCACTGGGCATAGGGTCCTAGCACTGGCTGGGCATCCTTCTTGGTGACCCTGTGAGAGTTTCTTCCTTTTAAGCCAAGTTCAGGATGCTGGTGGGGACTAACACTAATACTCCAACACTAACCCTCCAGGATTGCTGCTCTTTCCCGTTGTGATGATCACCATATTGGGAAGCTAAATTCTTAGAGGACAGGGAAGAACCACCTCAGTAAGAAGGAGCCACACCTCTAGGACTCCATGGGGCCTCTCAGTCCATTATTGCGAGCATTTTTACTTCCTTCTCCTCGACCATCCCCACTTTATCCCCAAATGTTGTTTAATTAGATGAATCACAAATAAGTGCATCTGGAGAATCTCAGTACAGTTCCTTGGGAACACTGAAGACAAACTAGGGCATTTAAAGGCAAGGCTGCCAAATCCAGTGCTTTGTGACAACCTAGAGGGGTGGGAAGGGGTGGGAGGTAGGAGGGATGTTCAAGAGGGAGGGACATGTGTATGCCTATGGCTGACTCATGTTGATGTGTGGTAGAAACCAACACAATATTGTAAAGTAAGTATCCTCCAATTGCAAATTAAATTACTTAAAAAAAAAGGTAAATAAAGGCAAAGGTACAATCTGCTGCCCCAAAAATCACAAGAAAAACCATTATGATATTGAGTGAGTGAGTGAGTGAGTGATTGAAGTCACTCAGTCGTGTCCGACTCTTTGCGATCCTATAGTCTGTAGCCTACCAGGCTCCTCCATCCATGGGACTTTCCAAGCAAGAGTACTGGAGTGGGTTGCCACTTCCTTCTCCAGAGGATCTTCCTGACCCAGGGATTGAACCCGGGTCTCCCGCATTGTAGGCAGACGCTTTACCATCTGAGCCACCAGAGAAGCCCGAATGATAATGATTATGATATTACAGATGCCCAAATACAAGGTAGAGTTAAGTACTGAGGCTATAGAAGCAGACTCTGAGGTCTGTACCGAACAGGGGCTGAGCTGCAGACATCCTCGTACAGTGAGCGACTAAAACCAGTGAGATGCCCTCAGGTCAGGAGAGGGAAATGTTGAATTGTAGCAAGAGTATCAAAAAAATAATTGAGTTCTCCAAAACAAAATAGCTCACTCCGGTTCCCTTTGACTAGAAGTTGTAAAAAACACTATTTACAAATAGAACTGAGTGAAAACTATGGCTCTTTTTTCTGCATATCCTTCATTGGGAGAACTGAAAGAATCCCAGAAAACCATACTAGTCCAGTTGACTATGTGACTGTGCATGCACATATACATATTTAGTCATGTCTGACTCTTTGCAACTCTGTGGACTGTAGCCCACCACATTCCTCTTGTCCATATGATTTCCCAGGCAAGAACACTGGAGTGGGTTGCCACTTCCTTCTCCAGGAGAATCTTGCCTACCCAGGGATCGAGCCTGAGTCTCCTATGTCTCCTGAGTTGGCAGGTGGATTCTTAATCACTGTGACACCTGGAAAACACCAGTGACTGTGCTAGAAATTAATTCTGGAGACTGAAAAATTGTCATGACTTCAGCGGGGACATTAATCTAAAAGGCTAGGGGTAAAGGGGTGGCTAAGAAAGCGGTGAATTCCTCAAGGCCACATGTTCATCCATCTATCCATCCAGAAACACATGCTGAGCTGACTACTGGACTCCAGGCACAGAGCTGGCAGGCAGCATGAGAGAGGATGTAAAGATGGCCCTCAGGAGGGGACAGTGAGACCCGCAAAGTGCAAACCATGGGGCCAGGAGAGAAGACCCAGCAGTGCTTTGAGGGGCCGACAAAGGAGAGGGCATTTCTGGCTAATGGCATCATCCTAGGACCTGGGCTTGGGAAAATGAGCAATGTTCTGACGAGCAGAGATGAGGAAAGGGCAGTCCTGATGGAGCATCCAGACTGAACATGCCTTTTGGGTGGGAAAACATCAAAGGTGAAGGCCCTGAGCTCATTGGTGGCTGTTCAGGGGCCAGAACCCAAGTTTCCTAAATGGTGTTCAGTCTCATTTTACCATTCCAGATGCTAGCAGTTAATGGGTTTTGAACTTGACTGCACACTGGCGTCACCAGAGGACCTTTACAAATTACTGTGCCTGAGTTCTACCCCCTAGAGGGTCAAATTAAATAACTGGACTAGGGGTATGGCCAGGGAATCGGGCTGTTTACAAAGACCTTGTTGTTTTGACCAAGGATGAACACACCTGCTCTAGGTGATTCCCATCTTTCCAGGTACTTAAAGAAAGTATGTGGGTTTGACCCAGCCTTCTCTGCACACCTGAGAAGTCCAATAGGTAACAAGGGTTTCTAGGAAGTATAAGGACTTGTCTCCAGTACCGGAGGGACAGGAGGGACAGGGGCTCACTGCCTGGATCAGCCTGTCTTGGTTTGCCTCCCATTCATATCAGTTAGTGACTTTAGCAAGCAGTAACCTCTCTAAGCTTTAGCTTCCTCCTAGGAACAGCGGGATTGCTACAGATAACCGCATGAAAGATTTGTGACGGTGGATTTTAACCTCTTTGGGGCATGAAAAGTCTTTGAGAATTTCATTAAGCCTGCAGATTCCATCATCCAAAGAACACACATGCCCATACACAAATCTGAATTTCACTGTGGGGGTCAACAGACTCCACAAAGACTACACACAGATCAAGGTAAGAAATCCTCCACCGAAAGAGTTTGACAGACTCCCATCTCCCTGACGACAGAAACGTTGCTCTGGATAAGGCTTAATTCATACCCAAGGTTTTCTCAACCTGTCCTGCTCTCCTGTGATTCCCTTTGGATGCTACTTTTATTACAGAGGGCAAGACCAGTTTGGAGCTCTGAGTTTCAAACCGGCAGGGTAATATATTCGAAAACAGAGCAAGGTGAAAGTGGAGCCCAATGCATCAAGAGGAGAATGAGAACCAGATGCCTCAGCTCAGGGAAGAGTGGAAAGAAAGGAGCTGCCCGAGGGGACTGCTCTGTGGCTCACCTCTAATCAAGGCTCACAAGGAACAAAACGAGAGGAAGGCGAGACGGGAAATCGCAGCCTCCAGACGACCGGGAGTGGGCAGGTGGAGGTGAGGGAGTGCTGAGGTCAGAAAGGGAAGAAGGGCGGTCTTTTCAGAAGCCTTAAAAGAAGGCCTTGGGGAAGCGGACAAAATCTGCTTCCTAGCAGAGCATCAGGCACTGTGGATCAACTGAGCAGGAAAGCACCCTCCCTGAGGAGTCATTTTACAAATTTCTGTTGTGTCCATCAATGGAGTGGGAGGCACTAATTCAAAAAGAAAATATGTCTTATAAATTTCCCAGTAGAGATGGCAAGGTTATCGTCTCTCCTCCAAGTTCAAGTGGCAGTCTGATACCCAGGGCTCTTCACTCTTGCTGGGCTCAACCACATCGAATTCTTGCTGCCCCCATGTCCACCTCTCAAGCTCTTGTTCATCTTGTTCACCCTAGAGCTGTGACCTCAAAGTTTCATCTCAACATCTCTCAGGAAGCTGTCTCAGATCTCTTTGTGTACTCTGGGAACACAATGGCTTCTCCATCATCTGAACACTTATAATAATAACGTCCATAACACTCCTTTGATACTATTCATACATATCTCTGTCTTATGAACATAAGAAAATAACAGGGAGTCATTAATCCCAGCTGAGTTTTGCTGGGATTGTATTGCATCAAAGTCTTTGACTCTGCTGAACCCCTCTGGATATGCCCACTTGGGAACAAGACATGAGGCAAATTGTACTACCTTTTATCAGTGTTTGCAAAGGTGTGATTCACAGATACCAGCGAGAGAATCACCCTAATGACTTATCAAAAAATGTAGAGCCAAGTTTTCCTACAAGGAAGCAAAAGTCTAGAAAATAGAATACACCAAACGTCCTGGGAGTTCACAGAAAAGTTGGAGACATATTTGGACTTCCACAGGCTAGGATTCCCAAAATGGCAGGGATGGAGGCGGGGTGGGCTCTATCAAGCCTTGATCTCAAAGGGTACACCCCACTCAGCTGACCCAAGTGTGCACTGCGTTTCCCACCCTGGCAGGTAAGCTTGTCGGGTTCTGCAACTTTCATAGTACATGCAATGAACTCCTAGTTCCATGGCCTATCTTAGAAGGTGTGGGATATACACTTGAAAGATGAAGCTATGGGAACTGACAAACAGCTCAAGAAGAATATAAAATTATATACAGAATTGGTTCTGGGACTTCCTAGGTGGACCAGTGGTTAGGAATCTGCCTCACAATGCAGGGACATGGGTTTGATCCCTAGTTGGAGAACTGAGATCCTATATGTCACAGAGCAACTAAGCCCATTCACCACAACTAGCGAGCCTGTGTGCCACAACTACTGAAGCCTGCGTGCTCTGTAGCGAGCACGCCACAACTAGAGAGCTTGTACAGCACAACTAGAGAATCCGTGCACTGCAGTGAAAGATCCCACATCCCACAACTAAGCCTCGATGGGGCCAAATATAAAAAATAGAGAACTGGTTCAAATATAAGCTATGTAGAACCCAACATCTTGGGAAACAAAGAAAAAGAAAATTATTCTAAAGCTACTGACTGAATTTTAGGAATCAGTATCTCAGATTTTTAAAGTTACCTATCAAATATCAACCTATATATGTATCAGTTTTTTATATCTGTATATATCCCCAGAGGACAGACTAAGGGAAACCGACCTACTAGAGTAACTCAAAAATTATTTCCCACAAATTTATAAGTTTTATTTTTTATTACCATGACCCATCTTTCTGTAAAAACTTTAATTTGGAAGTGCTTACTCATCCTTAAATTTGGAGATGATTAATTTACCATAGGATACTTTGACTTGGTATCAAGTGTCACAAATTGTCATCCAGTATGTATGTGATTTCAGATCACAGTGAATCAAAATCTGATGTTGTAAGGTCTGGGATACTGTCTAGATATGGCAGAATATCATCCCTGGTCAACTTTAGAAGTTGCAGCTTGGGCAAGGGCCATTGAGTGTCAGTGTGTTGGAAGAGCTGAGTTTTCCACTGGTGAGTTAGTGCAGGGTAATGAAGCTGCTAAACACCATGCATATACTCCAGCTATCTAGTACACAGCACAGGGTTCCCAGCTTGACCAGCTGAACCAAGCTCAACCCCGTTTGATGTCCCACCATACTGCTTCCCTCATGCCCATGACCTACTATTAATAACTGAAAGAATACTGTCAAACTGGTTGAAGGCTCTGATACTGTTTGGGTGTCAACCATCCCTTCATCTGTCATGTCGCATATTTGTTAGGATGTCATTAAGACACCAACTGTTTTAACTCTGAAAAAAATTAGGACTGACTGGAAGTGCATTTTGTCATTAAAATACCCTCAACTACCTAAATGAAATGGATACAAAGGACATAGTCATAATTTCTTAAACTCTACTTCAAGGTAGTATCAACATATTTCTACATAATTCAACTTTTCCAGTTTATGTATTAACACCTATAGTGAAAAGTGCTTTGGGGCCATCAAGGGATAGGATTCTATACCTGGGAAATTCACTGTGAATTTCTTATCCCCAGGAAGCCGTGCAATCAGGTCCCCAAGCCTCTCATTGAAGAGCTTGCCAGCAGCCCTCTGTCATCTGCTGAAGCCCCTGGAGTGACCCCTTCATGCACCCTGGCCTTGTTGACCATGGTATTGTGAGTATTCTGTCATCCGGCATGCGGGTGCTATTCATTTGTTCAGCTAGAGATCCCTGGCCTTAGATAGTCCAGGCATGGTAGTGCGTGTTGATGTCACAGATGAAACCAGTAACACAAGGTGTTAAGTGCTACAACAGGTGAATGTACAAGATGTCATGGCTCTCATTTTCTCTCAGCAAAAGGGGTAAAAATCAGGCTGAGTGTTGAAGGATGGGTGAGGAAGAGCCTATGGAAGCTGAAGGCACAGCACGTGCAAAAGATGAGAGGTGCATGAGTGTCACCGAAAAGCACAGAGAGAGGAAGAGAGAAGAAAGGAATGATGGGACATGAAGCTGGAGAGATTAAGTCCCAAATGCTAAGGACCTCAAATGCTAGGTTGACCAACTTGGGCTTAACTTGGAAACAAAGGGGATACAGTGAAGGCTTGTGAGTTAGGAAGTGACATGGTCCAACGAAGTTTTAAAATGCTAACACTGATCCCACTGAGGGGGTGGGTATGTTGGAGAGTTATGGAATCAGAGATAAGAAAATCTGTAAGAGGACTTTAAATAGGCCAGGAGAGAGGCTATGAGAATAGCTTGGTTTTGAAAACTATGTACCAGTAAGTTAAACTTTGTTGACTAATTAAATCGTGAGTGTGTATGTGTTTGTGTGTGTATGTGTGTCCATGTATGTATAGAGTTGGAAATACAGACAGACAAACAAGGAAGACAAAGATTCTAAAAAGTCAATGTTTGCAATATTACTAAAAATACATGGTGTCCAAGAGAGCAATGAAGACTAGAAACGGAATGCATGTGGGTTGGAAGCCTTTGGCAGTCCTGTAGATGCCATGGGTGAGAATGAGATTGGCCTTGGAAATAGAAACAAATATTATGGACAGCAACCATGATCAGCAACAGATCATCAACGGCCCTGGGAGGAAGCTGATGAGGGTCAGAGAAGTAGAAGGTGAGTCAGGAAGGCAGAAGAGGAGAAACCCAGGGTGAAGAAGGAAGCAGCAATGGGAAAGGCACTCAGGTCACCAGCGTAGGTCACATCTGCCCTTAGCCTGGACAATGACATTTATTTCACTTTGGATGATGACTCTGCATGTCCCCCAATCACAGAAGAAACACTTTTTTAACTAGTAATACATGTCAACCACAGCACTAAAGTTTTATAAACAGTATCTCGAAGAGGCAAGAATTACTATCCCCATTTGACAGATAAAGTAACTGAGATGAGAAGAGGTAAATACATCCCAGGGGTGAAATTGTATTTGATCACGAATCCAGAGCTAGAAGCGACCTTGGCCTTGGTGGGGTGTTCTTTCCCTGTAAACGCTGCCCTTCTGGCTTCCTACAGCAGGTTGCCAGTAACCACCATCTGGGCATTCTGGGGTACAAGGCTTGGAGGCAAACATAGGGCTCAGGCTTTGGGGGTTAAGATGTATGTACTTCCTTGGCACAGGGGGATTGTGAAACCCCTGAAGCAAGATTTGACAGTCATGATCTGCCAGCAGTGTGGCGGGTCTTCCAGGTGTCAGGGTAGACCCAGAGGCCAGCTCTAAACAGATTCTCAGCTGTGGCAGCCCTGAGAGAGGGCAGAAGGTCACCACCACCTCTCTAAGGCAGACAGATCTAAAGCCAGAGACATGCTTCAAATTTGATCACCAACTGTTGCCCGGGAGAATCAGGACAATCCCACAGGAGCAGCTTCTTCCTCAGCCAATGGTGAGCCCAGGGAACTATGGAAACCAGAGTCCAAGGGCTGATGGAGGATCAGGAACCACACATTGACTGGATGCCATGCTGGGGAGTCTTACTTTTCTGGGGTGATAGGACCTCTTAATTTGAAGGATCCTGATTCTGACTTTCCCAAGGTCAAGCAAAGACTCTTCAGGAGTTCCCTGGGGCAAACGCCTGTAGCTGACACCTCTCCGAGCAGTGGAAATGGGAGAACAAGATGACCTCTGCCATTCTGACACCTGACTTGGGATGACTCCCCTGTTGTGTGTAGGAAACACCACCCCCGGGGCATGGGAGCATTTCCGCTCAGGGCCTCCCAGCTGCTCTGAGGAGTTGGGGAGGCCCCCAGAAAGCAGCAGGCACGGTACACTGCCTTCCAGCCTCAGACCTTGCTTCTCACCTGCTGACTCTCCATTCTGCTCAGAAACACTCAGCAACTCTTGGCCAAGCTGAATTCGACTCAGAGAAGCAGGCTGAAGACCTCCTGGTGGGACAGTGGATAGGAATCTGCCCACCGATGCAGGGGGCACGGATTTGATCCTTAGCCCAGGAAGATTCCACATGCCACAGAGCAAGTAAACCCACATGCCGCAATTACGGAGCCTGTGTGCTGCGACCACACAGCCCGTGCCCCTGCAGCCAACGGGAGAAGCCCGAGCACTGCAGCTGGAGTAGCCCCTGCCCACCGCAACTGTCTAGAGAAAGCCTGCACACAGCAACCAAGACCCAGGGCAACCAAGGTCAAAATCAACAAATAAATCATTCAAAAAAGCAAAAGAAGAAGAAGGCTGCTCTCCCCAACTCGTCAGCAACCTGTCTCCCCAGACTTCTCTCCAGAGTTTCTCACATAGTTCCTCCCAAGTCTACAAGAACAACTACATTCCTCTGTGATGCTTCCCAATCTGCATGTTCCTCCCCATACAGGTCCCATGCAGTTCACCTCCCTCTGGTCCCTACCTCTATGCTGTTCCAACCAGTCTAGACCCATCACCCACATGCCGCCCATCATCCCCGCTCCTGTCCTCTCCTCGGGCTGTTTTCCTTGCCAGTATGCTCTCCCCACCCCACCCCAAAGTAACCTGTAACCCACAATAAGATTGCATCAACAGAGATTTTTGTTCAGTGGAGACTGTCATCAAATCCTATAGCTTTGTTAGGGAGATGGATCCCTGCTCAATTGTCTCCCCATGTGATGAAAACAGCTCACACTGTAGAAGCCCAGGGCTTCCTGGAGCATCACTCATTTGCATCTGGCCCATGACTGCATCTTCCCTTCTGCCTTCTCCTCCATGTCACCACTCTCTGTCCTGGTCCCGAGCAGGAAACCTGTCACTAGACAGGACTCGCAAGAAGCTGGTTGGACAAAGAGGTCCATCTCAGGCCCATCTCTTGTTGGAATTGCTGTGGCAATTACATCTCCCTGGGTTGGGTGCTATGGCAAGGGCCCAGGTCTAGAAGGTGAGGGAAGGAGAACGGGGAGGAGAGAAGGATCAAGGAGCAGACCCTTGGAACTGGTGCTTTCCTAAATTTCTCCCCAGTTGAGGAGCAAGCAGCCAACGGGAGAAGCCCGGGCACTGCAGCTGGAGTAGCCCCCGCCCACCGCAACTGTCTAGAGAAAGCCTGCACACAGCAACCAAGACCCAGGGCAACCAAGGTCAAAATCAACAAATAAATCATTCAAAAAAGCAAAAGAAGAAGAAGGCTGCTCTCCCCAACTCGTCAGCAACCTGTCTCCCCAGACTTCTCTCCAGAGTTTCTCACATAGTTCCTCCCAAGTCTACAAGAACAACTACATTCCTCTGTGATGCTTCCCAATCTGCATGTTCCTCCCCATACAGGTCCCATGCAGTTCACCTCCCTCTGGTCCCTACCTCTATGCTGTTCCAACCAGTCTAGACCCATCACCCACATGCCGCCCATCATCCCCGCTCCTGTCCTCTCCTCGGGCTGTTTTCCTTGCCAGTATGCTCTCCCCACCCCACCCCAAAGTAACCTGTAACCCACAATAAGATTGCATCAACAGAGATTTTTGTTCAGTGGAGACTGTCATCAAATCCTATAGCTTTGTTAGGGAGATGGATCCCTGCTCAATTGTCTCCCCATGTGATGAAAACAGCTCACACTGTAGAAGCCCAGGGCTCCCTGGAGCATCACTCATTTGCATCTGGCCCATGACTGCATCTTCCCTTCTGCCTTCTCCTCCATGTCACCACTCTCTGTCCTGGTCCCGAGCAGGAAACCTGTCACTAGACAGGACTCGCAAGAAGCTGGTTGGACAAAGAGGTCCATCTCAGGCCCATCTCTTGTTGGAATTGCTGTGGCAATTACATCTCCCTGGGTTGGGTGCTATGGCAAGGGCCCAGGTCTAGAAGGTGAGGGAAGGAGAACGGGGAGGAGAGAAGGATCAAGGAGCAGACCCTTGGAACTGGTGCTTTCCTAAATTTCTCCCCAGTTGAGGAGCACTTGCATTTTGAAAGAAGAGCCTGCCTCGTGTTGGCTGGTCTTCTGTCCAAGCTCTACCTAGCACCCTGCATCCAGGGAGGAAGACGGGAGGGGCAGTAGGATTCTCTTCTCCATAGATGCAGTGGTTCCCAACCTTTTTGGCCCCAGGGACCGGTTTCATGGAAGACAATCTTTCCATGGAAGGAGCAGGGTGATGGTTTGGGGATGATTCAAGCACATCACATTTATTGTGCACTTTATTTCTGTTACTATTAGATCAGCTCCACCTCAGATCCTAGAGGCTGGAGACCCTTGCATCGAGTATAACTCATCAGAAAGAGGGCAGCCCTCTCCTGATGCCAGCAGTGCTTCCAGGGCTCACTCCCCAGTGTTTACTCTTCTTTCTGACCCAACAGAGAAAAAAAATCAATTTTAAGCTACCAACTAAAAATGCCTTCTCCCAGTGCATATCTGGTTACAGCAGTCTACATCATACTCCCCACCATACAGATGTGTAATTGCCCTGAAAGCAGAGTTGTCCAGAAGTGAAATATTAAACAATTCAAACCTAAAATGTTCCAGAGGTAGAGCAAAGAGAGCTGGGTATGTCTAAGTAACATGCTATGTAGAACCAGGAAACACACACACAGTGTACTTTTGTGACTGCTAAAACCATAACATCTGGAATGCCATTCTGGAAAGCGTCCAGATGTTTTCCATGAGGAACACTTTGTAAAAATTGTTAGCCTTCTAGGCATTTGTGAATTTTGTAAGGCGAGTGCACTCCCAGGCCCACATAGGAGCAAATATGGGATTATAAAGTGCTAAATGCTTTTCACAACTGTATAAGCAATAATGCGCTTTGGGTAAATATTCAGGGAAAATTATTTTTACAGACTAAGTGAATGGATAGGTTCCAATCTGCAATTAGATTTGTATTTCAGAAAAATCAAGGAATGCAGGACAGCTAGTCTTAGGGCGGCCTGCTTGGGAGCCAAAGCCCCTAACCTGGGCAACATCACACATCCTGGTCATTAATTTCCTTGTTTGTAGTCATTCCAGTGCTGGAAGAGGCTAACGGAGTTTCATAGCTGTTATATTTATCTTCCTTTCCGAGGATTTTTATATTGCATTTTATAAATCCGGCTTCAATTTATGTGTAAGCCCCATAATCATTAGCATTATGTTTAAAAAAAAATAAAAAGAAAGAAAAAGCTCAGGAAGAGGGGAAAAAAAACACCATTCCAACAACAATGCCTGGGAAACCCTTGGAAGCATTGGTCGTTTTTTTAAATGCATAATATATAAACATCTTAAAGGAATACCCGGACTCTCTTTTGAAATCAGAAATCATGTGAAGCAAGGAAAGAATCATAAAAGCTTATTGATTTCCCAAACCCACTGAGGAAAAGTATTTTTAAACCATGATTCACATAAGGGATACATTTGACACATCAAGAGAAACTGGAAACCAGGCTCCGTGCAGCCACATCAGATACTGCTCTGTGTCGACTTTGTTTACCATTACAAAGTGAAAAGAAATTTGCTTTTCCTTCCCTGCTCCCTTCCCCTTGAGCATGGTGACTTTAATTGATTTTGTCCTCCTTTATACAAAAGTCGAAGCTAAAAGCGTCCATGATAAACTAACCAGAAGTCTTAGCATTTTCATTACGGCCATCACTGTCTTTCTTCCTGTGTGGGGCTTGACCCTCAATCTGGTGAGAGCCAGGGCTCTTGAAGCATTTTTGTTTTGAGCCGTGAAGGCTTGCTACTTCCTTAAAAAAGAAAAAGAAAAATCCTGCAGAATACTCCCAGTAAAGATGTGGAATCTGCAGAATACTCCCAGGAAAGATGTGGAAAGGCAGAGCACCTGGAGCCTTCTTGGTAAATAGGTGAGATGTCCAAATGGAGGCCAAGTTGACCCCCAAGGAGCCAGGCCCATAGGCTGTTGGGGGCTGTGGGAACCTGGACCAGGGGACCAGCATCCTCTTCCTGCCTTTTCCTTCTTCATCTGCACACAGCATCATCTCCCTCAGGCCATCCCACAAGGAGGGCTTTCCTGGGGTACAAAGGAGTTAACACTAAAACCAATGCACAGCCCAGCATGGTGACAGGAAAAAGACTAAGACTCTCCTCTGTTTTTTTCACTCCCCAGAATCCTGGTGAGCCAGCGCTGGGATCTCAGTGACCCAGTGGGACTCGCTTATTTCTGACCATCAAAACACAGCAAAGAAGGAGACACACCATTTGTCACGTTTTACTGTGGCGCTCCTGGCCCACCAGCTACACGGACGTTTCCACAGGTCGTCAGTTTAGAAACACCATGCTTAGCACAGGTGTCTCTAAGCTCTTGTGGCTAATACATGAAATGAACAGAAAGCTAAGGATCTCCCAACTCTACCCTAGAGGAGCTTCAAAGACAAAGGGAAAGCAATGAGGAATGGGAAAATGCCCAAGGAATCAGAAAATATCGCAAGGTCAACCCACCTGGTATAAATCAGCGTGCACAGTTCCAAAGGGTCGCATGGAAACCTCACGCTCAGGTGTAATTTGCCCATCCTGAAGTATTTTTCCTAGTAGTGCCAAATGCCATAATGCTCTCTGTCAGTGATTTGAAACTATTCTGTAAGCTACATATCGGGTACACTATTGTTAATGAAATGCACACAAGATGATGAACAACTTCCTTTTCCTGCTGGAGCCCCAGCTGCAACCAGTGCCTGGATCCTTCGTGCTGTAAATCAGCCCTTTGTACTCCAGGAGGATTCAATGAGCTGCAGGTGTGGGCTTGTGGAAGGCCGCCTGGGATTAGGTAGCAGCATTTGATATGAGATCCCAAACAGCACCAGAATCTACACGCCACATGCGGCCACGGGCTTTGGAGAAAGCAAAGGAAAAACGCTGATGAAATGTGGCACGGGACCATGGAATGCAATGTCAAACTTTCACATCTGCAGGAAAAGAGAGAGAGTTCCTAATTTTACAGTGATGATGTCATGGAGAATTCATGACAGTGGAAATGATGGGCCAAGGTTTGCAAACTGAACCACTTAGGTGGTTGCTAACCGAAGGTTGAGATTTTCAAGGGACAAGGCAGGTTCAAATGTGATGCTGATTTGCCTTCCCTGGCCTGAGGCATCCTTAGTGTGGGTGGGTGTGTGTGTGCACGCGCGCATGTTCATGCATATGTGTGTACACACACATTTGCACAGAAGCTCTATATACAGATGGAGACAGGAAAAGAAGTTGTATTTGAGAGGTTATGCTTTGCACAGGCATATAAAGCTGATACTTTGCGTACCAAATGTGTCCCCAAAATATACCGTCTTTGTGTTATTCTGTGTAAAACATTGCTAACTGTCCCTAACAACAGTATGTTTTTTAAAGACAAATTTCAGACACTCTAAAAATTCACCAGCCAAGAAAAACTATCTTGCTTGTTCACTTTCTCCTCAGTGTTAACCACTGAGAAGAACTTCTTTCTTAAACAATTTTTTTTCCTTCCTCGGGGCTGAAGAGACATGAACACAAGCCTGGTTTTGTTATTAGCATACTGATACAATATATATTGGAGAAAACATAGCTTTAATTTTTTAAGAGTCTGTTTTTCATTTGCTTATCTTGATAGTTTAACTTAATCATTATTTTCAACCATATATGATTTAGATATTATGTCATTAATTCATGTACAGTCCATCTGAGTAATGATTGTGGTTTTCTACTTTACAAATTCATCTACTTCACCAAGAAACCAAGAGAGTCAAATTCCATGCAACATCTGGTTTCCATTGAATGTAATTGCCATTTGCAGAGTTATAATCATGTGTTATTGTAAGGACCACGGTGTCAATCACTTCCCTAATGGGGAAAATCAATGCCTAAATACCTGCGAGAACAAGAAGCTGACTTCAACAGGTGCATTCAGACGCTGAGTTTTAAGTAGAATTCTAGCCTACCCATTTAAATAAATCATTTTAAGGAGAAACAATATTCTTTCCATCCCCTGTAGCAAGGGAAAGCATAATACCCAGGGCCTCAATCTCCCCTGCTCAGTTCCAGTACTATATCACATTTAATCTTTTAAAAAATGTACAAATGTGCCCATATCACACTGATCCTTTATGTTGCATACACTCGTGGGAACCCCTGAAGGCCAGGCAGGGTTTTTGCAGACTTTCTGGGGAAGAGGCCGTCTTCTGATCCTTCCTGCTTTCCATGAAGTCACTCATCTCCTTCATAATGAAAATAGGCCAAACTTGATGTCAAGATTAAACAGCTCAAAACGACCAAGGTCATTATGGTCCTTTCTAGCCCATGGGGTTTTGAGGAGGATAATCACATAAGAATTTGAAAAAATAAAAAAAATCATGAAGCACTGTGTTTGAGTGTTCACTTTGTAAGCACTTTATGGCCAAAGGGAACCACATTTCCCTGATCTCAATCCCTGTTGTATTTACAAGCCAAAACCTGTTTGAACTAGTCGATGTTTGACCATTCATTCAGGAAACCTTTCCTAAGGCAAAAATAATATTCTAGGAATTGCACTGGACATTGAGGATGCAGAGATGCTTAAAACAGAATCTAGAGTGGGAGAGTACTCATAATAACAGCATGATATATGCAGTACAAATAGCCCAGGTGTTTCAGCAGCAGAGAAGGGCCATTTCATCCAGCCTGGTTAAAGAGGATGGGTGAATCCAAGAAGGCCTCCTGGAAAAGGTGACCATTGAGCTGAGTTTTAATGGTGAATAGGAGTAGAAGGCTTTCTATATGTTAGTCTAAAGACTTGTCATGAAATATTTATGGGAGTAAACATTTTGATTCACTAGCAATTCTATGGACTTCCCTAGTTTTACCTGTAGTCATATGTGGGTGTGAGAGCTGGACCATGAAGAAGGCAGAGTGCCAAAGAATTGATGCTTTCGAACTATGGTGTTGGAGTAGACTCCTGAGAGTCCCTTGGACTACAAGGAGATCAAAACCAATCAATCCTAAAGGAAATCAATCCTCAATATTCATTGGAAGGACTGCTACTGAAGCTGAAGCTCCAGTACTTTGGCTACCTGATTTGAAGAGCCGATGCTGGGAAAGACTGAAGGCAGAAGAAGGGAACCACAGAGGATGAGAGGGTTGAATGGCATCACTTACTCAATGGACATAGGTTTGAGCAAGCTCCAGGAGATGAAGGACAGGGAAGCCTGGCGTGCTGAAGTTCATGGGGTCACAAAGAGTAGGACACAACTGAGCAACTGAACAACAGCAACTGGGACTTCCCTGGTGGTCCAGTAGTTAAGAATCTGCCTTGCAATGCAAGGGACGTGGGTTCTCCTAGTCAGGAAACGTAAGATCCCACATGCCACAGAGCAACTAAGCTTGAGTGTGCAACTGCTGAGTCCACACACCACAGCTAGAGAGTCCCTGAGAAATAGCCCAAGGCCACAACTAAGAACCAACACAGCCAGACAAATGTTTTTAAAGAAATACTGCAAAAGAGTAACTTACAATTCCTTTCAATTCATTCATTGACATATTTCTACAAAGGCTCTATACACCACTCCATTTATTGAACTTATTCTTCTCCTCTAGGAGGGTCTTAGGAAGTATGACTGAAGGAGTAATTCCCCAGAAGCAACTTTTATTATCTTTGGCATTATCATTACCATCATGCCATCTTACACTTGAGGAATGTACACTCTGAAATCCACAAAATATATTTTCTTGTCATAATAGACAGTGCAAGTGCTAGATTAGCCCTTTTGCAATTCACAAATCCTAATTCTCTGCAGTGAAAGATGGAGAAGCTCTATACAGTCAACAAAAACAAGACCAGGAGCTGACTGTAGCTCAGATCATGAACTCCTTATTACCAAATTCAGACTTAAATTGAAGAAAGTAGGGAAAACTGCTAGACCATTCAGATATAACCTAAATCAAATCCCTTATGATTATACAGTGGAAGTGAGAAATAGATTTAAGGGACTAGATCTGATAGATAGAGTGCCTGATGAACTATGGAATGAGGTTCGTGACATTGTACAGGAGACAGGGATCAAGACCATCCCCATGGAAAAGAAATGCAAAAAAGCAAAATGACTAGACCATTCAGGTATGACCTAAATCAAATCCCTTATGATTATACAGTGGAAGTGAGAAATAGATTTAAGGGCCTAGATCTGATAGATAGAGTGCCTGATGAACTATGGAATGAGGTTCGTGACATTGTACAGGAGACAGGGATCAAGACCATCCCCATGGAAAAGAAATGCAAAAAAGCAAAATGGCTGTCTGGGGAAGCCTTACAAATAGCTGTGAAAAGAAGAGAGATGAAAAGCCAAGGAGAAAAGGAAAGATATAAGCATCTGAATGCAGAGTTCCAAAGAATAGCAAGAAGAGATAAGAAAGCCTTCTTCAGCGATTAATGCAAAGAAATAGAAGAAAACAACAGAATGGGAAAGACTAGAGATCTCTTCAAGAAAATTAGAGATACCAAGGGAACATTTCATGCAAAGATGGGCTCAATAAAGGACAGAAATGGTATGGACCTAACAGAAGCAGAAGATATTAAGAAGAGATGTGTCATGAATAGGAGTTTTCTAAGAGTTGACTCATTGGAAAAGACTCTGATGCTGGGAGGGATTGGGAGCAGGAGGGAAAGTGGATGACAGGGGATGAGATGGCTGGATGGCATCACGGACTCGATGGACGTGAGTCTGAGTGAACTCTGGGAGTTGGCCATGGACAGGGAGGCCTGTTGTGCTGCGATTCATGGGGTTGCAAAGAGTCGGACATGCCTGAGCGACTGAACTGAACTGAACTGATCTAAGTTAATATGCAGAGTGGGAGGGTCATGTTTCCACCAGAGGAAACAGTGTGTGTAGTTCTAAGGCTAAATTATAAGTTTTAGGAACTGAGAAAGGTCCAAAAGGGAAAAGAAGAAGGTGATGAGACTGAAAATATGAAGTTATTGAATCACACAGGGCCTTTAGGTTGAGTCAAGGAGATCAAAGTTTGGTCCTTGAACATTAGGAAGCCGCTGAAGGATTTTAATCAGAGGATATTATTTTCATTTAAAATGACCACACTGTCTACAGAGTGAAAACCAAATTAAAGTGGAGACAAAGCAAACACAAGACAGGTGAGGTGGTGTTACAGTGTTTCCAGTGAAAGACAAATGTATCAGGTTATGGCCAGAAGACTTGGGGAGAGTAAATAAATTTTGAAGCTATTTAAAAGGAAAGAAATGTTATGACAATGTCTGTTTGCATGTTGGTGACAAAAAAGACTAATGAGTCAAGGATATAGGCTCAGGCTCATGGTTTGAGTACCTGGATGATGGACAGTGTTAGCTCTTACTTACCTGGAAAATCCTGCAGGAGCATCCCTGTTCCCTATGCCTATACTCACTGACACCTAAGATGGAACACTGGTAATGTAACCTATTCTTCTTGTCTTTCTTTAGATAAATATTTTGAGATTTAATTTACACACAGTAAATTTCACCAATGTTAAGTGCACAATTTGAATGAGTTTTGAGAAATATAATCATGTCACTGGTACCATAATCATGATGAAGAACATTTCCATCACTCAAGAAAGGTCTCCCACACCCCTTTGCCCTCTGTGCCTTCAGGCCAGTACTGGCTCCTGATCTCCTTTCTATCCGTTTACCTTCTCTAAACTTTCATATAAATGATAGCTTCTTTCATTTAGAACAATGCTTTTGAGATTCATACATATTGTTGCATGTATCAGCAACATATTTTTGTTGCTGCAAATGTTTGCTTCATTTTATTCCCTGAGTGAAATTCCACCACAAAGATACATAAAATTTGTTTATCCATTGAGCAGTTGATGGTCATATGAGTGTGTTTTTCCCCCAGTTTGGGGCTATTATGGATAAAAAGTTGGTATGAAAATTCCAGTCATCTTTTGTATACACATGTATCCATTTCTCTAATAAATACTTAGAAATTGGGTCACTGGTATATGCTCGGCAGTTCAGTTGTGTCTGACTCTTTGCGACCCTATTGACTGTAGCCCACCAGGCTCCACTGTCCATGGAGTTCTTCAGGCAAGAATACTGGAGTGGGTAGCTATTTCCTTCTCCAGGGGATCTTCCTGATCCAGGGATCAAACCCACATCTCTTGTATCTCGTGCACTGGCATGCACGTTCCTTACCACTGTTCCACCTCTGTCATTGGGTTGTATGATAAATGTATGTTTAAGAAACATCAGAAGCTGTCAAATTTTTTTTCCAAATTGGCTGTATCATTTTGCATTCACATCGGTAATGCATGAGAGTTCCAGTTGTTCACACTCTAGCAAATACTTTGCATTATAGATTTTTTTTTTCCATTTTAATAGGTATGTAGCATCAACTACCTGTGGTTTTACCTCTGTCATTGGGTTGTATGATAAATGTATGTTTAAGAAACATCAGAAGCTGTCAAATTTTTTTTCCAAATTGGCTGTATCATTTTGCATTCACATCGGTAATGCATGAGAGTTCCAGTTGTTCACACCTAGCAAATACTTTGCATTATAGATTTTTTTTTTCCATTTTAATAGGTATGTAGCATCAACTACCTGTGGTTTTAATGTTTATTTCTCTAGTTGTTAATGATGCTGGATATTCATGTATTAAGATAGGAAACTTTACTTCAGCTCAATCCTGAAATTAGATCAAAGTGGATCACAGACCTTAGTGTCAGAGGAAAACCTTTTAAAATTCTAGAAGAATATTCTAGAAAGGCATTATGCAAAAATGGGTTATGCAAAAATGTCTTGGGAAAGCAAGAAGACAAACTATAAAGGACAAACTAATAAATTAGACTTTATTAAAAGTTTATTAAAGTAGACTTTATCAAATTTAGAGGCATTAGCTTCTCAAAAGACATTGTATAGTATATGGAAAGGCAAGCCACCAACAAGGAGAAAATATTTGCAAAATATGCATCTGCTAAGGGAGTCTCTCTCCTCCCTCTTTTCCTCTTTTGCTCTTTTTGTTTGCATGGGTTGTGATATAAAGTCTGCTGCCATTCTTACCTTAGTTTCTCTACATAATGTCTGTTTTCCTCTGATCACTTTTGAGATTTTCTATTTCCACTTTTTACTTTTAGCAATTTGACTAAGATATACGTTGGCATAGTTTCCATTAGGTATGCTCTACTTGCATGTATATGTCTATGGTGGTGGCGGTTTAGTCACTAAGTTGTGTCTGATTCTTACGACCCCATATGTTTATAGTTTCCATTAAATTTGGACAATTTTCAGCCTTCTTTCATCAAATAACTTCTCTTCCCCCATCAATTTCTTCTCTCTTTCCAATTACTCATATGTTGGATCATTTGTTATTCTCAGAGCTCCCCAATGTTCAAGTCCCTTCTATTTTTCTTTCTGGGCTCCATATGGGATAGTTTCTATTACTATGTCTTCAAATTCACTAATTTTTTTTTCTAAAGTGGCAAATCTCCTTTTAACATCCATTGTATTTTTTATTTGAAATATTATATTTTTAACCTCTAGAATTTCCAATTAGTTCTTTTAGTTTTCCTCATCAGGTTCAGTTTTCCTCTATCTTCTTGTAAAGTTGCAGAGTGTCTATAATAGCTGTGTTAATGACTGTGTTGGCTCCTTCTATTACTTCTGTCATGTCTGGATCTGTTTTTACTAATTGATTTTCTTCCTTGTTATGGGAAACATTTTTATGCTTTATGCATGCCTGGAATTTTTTTTTTTTATTGGCTGCAAAAGACTGAGAATTTTACATCCTTACCGCTTATTATTATTATTCCCTTAAATACAATGGACTTTATTCCAGCAGGCAATTAAATGACTTGGAATCAGATGGATCATTTTGAGGCTGATTTTTAAGGCTGGTAGGAATGGGCTTGGATGAATTTTAATTATTAGTCTAATTTAGCCCCGCTACTAAGCGGATCATTTTATCAGAGTACGATCAAATGCCCCTGGCGTTTTGAAGTTCTTCCACTCCAGCTGGTGGGAATACACAGGACTTGCAGTATTGTTTACCCTAGTGCTTTTTGCTTCCCCCTGGCCTAGACTGTGTGCAGTTTCTTTACACACAGACACACACAAATCAGAACACAAACAATTGTTTCAAAGTTCACTCAGCAAACACTCAGTGTCCTCTTCCTCTTGGTAACTGTGAGGCTATGTCCACAAATTCTTTGATATTGCTCCCATCAATGGTGGGCTTTAGTTCTCTTCCTTTAGAGTGTGAGTGACACATGTCAGACAGATAGATTATAGCAGAAGTGATGGGGTTTCCCTTCTGTGGCTAAGCTGTTACAACACGGCGGCTCCCCTTTTGCCTGCACGCTCTTGTTTCTTCTTGGATAACTGCTCCGGGGAAAGCCAGAACATTTAGGCCTAGTCAGATTTGTCAGTGACTGTAGCCTGTAACTCAGGCCAGTACTTTAGTTGCAATTTTATGAGAAATCTGGAGTTGTGTCAGAGTCGGACACGACTGAGCGACTGAACTGAACTGAACTGAATGTCTTATACCATACTGCCAAGTCACTTCAGTCGTGTCTGACTCTGTGCAACCCCATAGATGGCAGCCCACCAGGCTCCCCCGTCCCTGGGATTCTCCAGGCAAGAACACTGGAGTGGGCTGCCATTTCCTTCTCCAATGCATGAAAGTGAAAAGTGAAAGTGAAGTCACTCAGTTGTGTCTGACTAGTAGCAACCCCATGGACTCCAGCTTACTAGGCTCCTCTGTCCATGGGATTTTCCAGGCAAGAGTACTGGAGTGGGGTATATTACCAAAACCAAGAAATTGACACTGGTACAATATTATTAAGTAAACTACAGACCTTACTTGGATCTCTGTGTGTGTATATGTGTGTGTCTGTGTTCAGTTTGGTTCAGTTGCTCAGTCGTGTCTGACTCTTTGCGACCCCATGAATGGCAGCACGCCAGGCCTCCCTGTTCATCACCATCTCTCAGAGTTCACTCAGACTCACCTCCATCAAGTCAGTGATGCCATCCAGCCAT